>JARSSU010019576.1:0-45666 GCA_029619165.1 Eurosta solidaginis
GGAATTGAAAACGTACCTTTTGGACAACGTTCGCTTTAATAAATACGTTTAAGGCAAAAGCTCGGATGCACTATTTTCATTATAACGATTTTGTATACGTCTTGTCTCGAAAATTATCGCGGGGGTGCTGAAATCTCGAACAATTGTATAAGTCTTAAATGATAAGATATAGTACCCACCAAAGTGTACCGAAATGATCAGGAATATGACAAGCTGAGGTTGATTTTAGCTTATGTCCGTTTGGGTCTGTCTGTTCGCGTCTTGTCGCTGTTTGAATCGGCAAACTAGTTCGCGTCGCAGTTGATATCTTGATGAAATTCTGGGTGAGCAAAGGTTTTTATATTTGGGTTCCTATTTATAATTTGTGCGTGAAGCGCAGCCAGATCGGAAAGGGCACCTATTAGCATATTTCTCCCCACAAAAACCGTTTTTCGGTTGTGAGCGTTCATTCGCTCATTTTTATTTAATATCATCGTCGAAGAATTGTCGTATAAGAGGTGTAATGATTATTACTATCCCTACAATTTGGGCTCATTGATCGGACGTGTATTTTATGAATTTTTAAAATTTCATCAGCATTATTGTTCACCTGCTCGGTCCGATGAAAGGTGTTAAAGTTCTTCCCTCTGCCTAAGATAGTCCTCGTCCTCCATGCTTGTTTCTTTGTTTTTTTTTTTTTTTTGACTTGATACTCTATGTGGGCGAGATATTAATATTGTTAATGGGCCATGGTGTGAATGAGTAGGCAGTGTTCTCGTCCTACTCACGCTCGGGAAGATCCAATGGATTCATCGTCCGGGGGCAAATACAACATTCAAAATTTTAGGAAAGCAAGTTTTTCAATAGAAGAAACTTTCTAAGGGCGGGGTCGTACGCCTGGCAGTGTTTGGCGAAGCTACTTGGGCGAGTGTATTTCTGGCCAATGAATAAGCCGCTCAGTGAAAACTTATGGGACTGTCCTTAGCAGATTCGCGCGGTGGGGCGGAAAAAAATCGGGTCATAAAAAGTAGGTCCTACGCGTCAATTGTAGGTAATAAAAATAAAAAAATGGAGCACGACGGCAAATTGTAAGAAGAAGGCTCGCTCTTTGAAATCTCTCGCGGAGTGTTATCGCGCGCTTTCATGTTTATTTTTTTAATGAGTTGGAAGATATGTAGTAGGATTAGTATAAGGAATTTCGTACGTTTTATGTATTTAACAGATGTGTTCGATAATTTGATTTTTGTTTGGTATAAAGGCCCAACACAAAATGTTTTATTTTTTTTACGTGCAAATGTGCATTCACCACTCATAAAAAGTTTTATTATTAAAATGAGATTAAAAGGCATACATTGCCCCATATTTGATTATTTCTGAGTATATAAGATTAATGTTAGTTGAATCTTGTCTGCGTTGGTTAATGTTGCTGTGTGCTATAAAATCTAAAAAATTCGACATTTTGAGTTGATATCATTTAGAGCTCCATTCTTAAAAAAATCGATTCTCCAACATCGATTTTAATCGATTAAATAGAGTCAAAAAAAGTTGATTTGGCTGCTTAATTGTTTAGCACAATTTTTACCGTGATAAATGTAAAGACAAAGAAACGAAACGTAATCGGAATAAAGACTAAACCTGAACAGCGACATAGAAAGGAGTATTAAAGGCAAAGAAGAAATGAAAAAGGTATGTAGAGAGGAAAGGAAAGAAAGGGAACTGGCAGCAAACCGAAACGGTACGCGAACCCTAAAATCAAAACAAGAGGTGGGGGCTGAAATCTGATCGGAATCGAAATCGGAAAACATCGGTGATGTAATCGCCCCGCGGAGTGAAGGGGCTAAGAATATAATCCCGCGGGCATAAGTGATATGGCCTGTCCGTCAGATAGGCGAGCTAATAATAAACTAACTGATTCAGGGCGGGTTTCTTCTGTAGCGCACTCCTTGCAAGGCGGTATAGTGCAGCGCACTTTCTCCAACCCAATTAGTCAACTTCAGCGTACGCGTGTGGTGGATCCTGTTTCTTTAGCCAGCAAGCAGCCTAAAGCTCTGGCGACACAAGTTCCTCATGGTTGTAGGGGAGGACGGGATGATGTTCTAGAGCAGGTCTCCATGTGGTCATGCTAATAATCGTTCGCGAGATGGTCGGGGCGTGTGTTTGAGTACTATATGGCGCTTGTGAGGCGGCGTAGCGGATGTATATGGCGGCAAAGGATCCATCAACGTCGAATCGATAAAACTCCACAAAACGTCTTCGTGGCTATGTGTCCTATAACGCACAACAACACCATTTTTTGTCGTATCGAGTCAAGTGACCTTGCGCGGATAGAGAAAATGCTGGCAGGTGACGTATACAATCGCAAATGTATAGCTAGGGTAACTTCTGCATAATTAGAAAAAAAGTATTGGTTCCAGTCTCAGGGGGCCCGCAAAAAAAAAAAAAAAAAAAAGGCAGAAAAAAAAAAAAAAAAGACAAAAAAAAAAAAAAAAAAAAGGGGGGGCAACCCACTCCGCAATTGGAGACGGTTGAATAGTTTGTCGCATATAGAGTCAAAGTTAAATGACTTGAGAGTTGCACAAAATTAAAATTTTTAATACCCGAAATCGATTCAGCTACTATAAGTTGGCGATATCACATATAACATATGGTCCTTAAAGAAGTGTAAGGGTAGTCATGTTCAGGTTATTGAAATATATATTGAGTCTTTGCATAGTGCGCAATCAATCGAGCTTTGATATGGATAAAGCCAACTACATATCTGTCGTGTTTTAGATAGGTAAAACTGTTACCCAACATATTCCGCTATATATGTACATATCTTTATCTCATTCTACTCCTAGATGGGCATATATATGGCATTTCGGCGAATCTTTCGCTAGCAGTCGATATTGCATAAGTCCGCTCAGCAATGACTCTTTTTGCTTATGAAAGCTTCGAATTATAGATCATCTGCCTGTGTCTTATGATGCTTTTTGCTTGGCTCGAAGAATTCGCTGTTATGTTGAGATACAGTCAGAAACAATCTGTAGTGTCGGTAGTAATTCGGATGTATCGTGGACTGCGCTTCGTTGCAAATGAATGGGATAGTTTGGCAAACAGTGGAACGTGCGGCTGAGGACGATACGCTCCAAGCAAGCAGATATGCAAGCAACTCTCAAAATCCACAAAGTGATAAGAAACAAAATAGAACAGGAGCCGGTAGTGGGCCAAATGCATGCAGCCTAATGGTGTAGCGAAATAAGCATTTGATTAAGAACAATTGTTGTGGCTGTCATTTTTTGTGCGACAACATTAAATACAGCAGTATAGTTTTTTGTATTTATATTTTTTACATCATGTACATCCTCAAGCATAGAACAAAACGACCAATTCTTTTTTACATTCATATGTATTAACTCCCAGCATTTGTGTTAGACAAAAATTAGAAATATTATTAAAGAAATTGAGTTCTAAATTAAGCTTTTGCCAAGGGCACAGCAGCACACTTACTTATACAGCTGCTATGTTAAACTACTTGCGAGTAACTGATTGAATGATTTGATTTTATGCTGCGCAGTGTCGTTGGCTAACAACTTAAAAGGAGCTAACGCTCTGCTACTACGGCCTCTACCAATGAGTTATCATGTTCAAGACAACTGAAGAGAGCGTCGACAGAGCATGAAGTTGTTAGCAGGTATGGGGCTAACTTTTTGTCTTTTTGTAGAATAAATGCAATACTCAAATTCATCTCCTTTGCTTGCAATGTTGTGTATGTTCTCATCCCCGGCGTCTATGTCACATGTGAATGAGGCAGTATCGTCTCATGCTACAATTGTTATCGGTCATATAAGCTGTACAGCTTTTTGTTTATATAGCTCAGCTGAAGGCAGAGCTCACAGAGATGATATAATGTGCGCATACTCGGTAAGCCGGGCTTAGGGTCGGCATAAACTAATCCATGTGATAGATGTGGACTTCTAAATATCAAATGATGTCTGGGGTGCGATCGCATTAGCGTGCATGCCCTGTTCGTCTGTCCTGCTGTCTATGCGTCTGCTAAAAGAAAATAAAATCCATCCGTAACACGATTAATTTGAGGTTAAATTGATTTTAGGGAGGTAGCGTGTAATAAAATTTGGTGATGTATGTACGTTACCTAGGGCTACATAAGTCATCTCAGTATCGCTATTTTAAAATGATACGAAAGTGCGCGTCTATACCGCACGACTCACTTTTTCGATATGCGAAAATTTCAGAAAATAACGAATATGTGTAGCGATAATTCATTACGGGGCTAAGACTGATAACAAAAAAGATGTATAACTTGGTAGGTGGGTTGACCTAGTATGACGCAGACAGAATAGTAAATTATAGTATAAAGATTTTGGACTAATGGGGCGTGGCACCGCCACTTTTTAAAAGAAGGTACTTTAATAAATGTTTTGAAAGTTGATAATTTGGCAGTCGTTGAAGATATCATGAGGAATTTTGGCAGCAACGTTGCAAAATCTGATGACGAACACGCAACTTTATTTTTTAGATAGTCAAATTTTAAGAAAAAATTGAATATCTTTACAGTATATAAGTAAATTATGTCAACATTCAACTCCAGTAATGATTATGGTGCAACAAAATACAAAAATAAAGAAATTTCAAAATGGGCGTGGCTCGCTCTTTCATAATTTGTCTGGAATACTGTAATGCCATAAGTCGAACAAAAATTTACCAATCCTTGTGAAATTTGGTAAGGTGGCATAGCTTCATGCCGGTAACTGGGCGAAATGGGTTTGAAGCTACGCCCTTGTTTTTATACACAGTCGGCCGTCTGTCCTTCCGCTCGGCCGTCAACACAACAACTTGAGCAAAATCGAAATATCTTACTAAACTTAGTTGACGTACTTATCTGAACTCACTTTATCTTGGTATTAAAAATGGGCGAAATCCGATCCGAATCGACTATGAACACGCCCACTTTTTCGATATAGAAAAATTTCGAAAAATGAAAAAAATGCCATAATTCTATACCAAATACGAAAAAGGGATTGAACATGTGATTGGATTGGTGTTTTGACGCAAAATATAACTTTGGAAAACTTTGTAAATGGATGTGACACCGACCATATTATAAGTAGAAGAAAAAAGTTCTGCAGGGTGAAATCCAAAGCCCTTGGATCATGACAGGAATACTGTTCCTGGTACTACATATATAAATAAATTAGCGGTAGGCCGACAGATGATGTTCTGGGTCACCCTGTCCACATTTTGGTCGATATCTCGAACGCCTTCCCATATACTAAATAAGGGCATTTCCCTTTTAAAACCCTCTGATTACCTTTAATTTGGATATCCATATCGTACAAACACATTCTAGAGTCACCCCTGGTCCACCTTTATGGCGATATCTCGAAAAAGGCGTCCACCTATAGATTATGGCCAACTCCCTTCTAAAATACTCTTAATACTTCCATTTGATACCCATGTCATAGTATCGCCACATTCGCAAGGTTACTCTAGGTTTATTTTCCTACGTGGTGATTATGTGGTCCCAAATAGATGTTTCAGCTGAGTCTGTAATGTTGCGTGTTACACCCGAACTGTAGCCTTCCTTACTTGTTTTTTAGTTTCGCGCTGTTTTAACGGAGCTAAACCGTAAAAAATCGTTTAACAAAATTTAGTTGACATCTAAATCTGAATATTAGCCTTAACTTTTTCGTTCACATACATATTTGAAATTAAGAAACATTATATGAAACTAGTGGAGTTTTGCTTTCATCACATCATCATATGTATGTAGAGAAGCTGGGCCTTTAATCGCGCCTTAAAGAACTATATCGCGCCAGCTATTATTTATTATATTTTATCGCTGAGTCTATATCTGCCTGCCGAATGTTTATTTAATAAAAATATTCGCATTGTGAAAGTTGGATCGGGTTGTGATACGGAACTGTTTGTTGCTCATAATTAAAGGACTTCCGGGCAAAATTTTGATTCTGCCAGGAATTTGCCGTTTTTGTGATTTTAGATTTTAACTTCTTACCTTTGGCAAAATGTGATCTGTTTCACTAAAATACAACTCTTAATCATGACTAATTACTTAAGTACAACAAGCTAAAAACAATAACTCTCACCATATGCATGTATATGAAGTTGCTAAAATCGTATCGCTTAGTCAGTGACTTAGATCCTTATAACAAATATATTAAAACAGCAACGCGTGCACTGTCAAAATGAGCACACAAATACTTCCTTAATATCTGACAATAGAAAAGAGTATTATTTTCTTTGTTTTACCATAGTGACGACCTATAGTACGCATCATCAAATTTTGGACGAGCAGACTACCTGGTTGCTTACCTGCGCTTCGATGGGACTATTACCGCCGTCCGATTGTTCCAAAGTATTAGAAGAAGTATGGTCTGCGGTAAACAAATACTACAAGTTATCAGATCACTGTAGTGTTTTTCAGGCGGAAGTTAGTATCCGTAATTAAAAGCAGTAGAACACGCGAGGTAAATAGCTTAAACTGCAGCCGCGTCAATTTTTCCATTGACAGCCAAGCAGCAATTAAGACATATCTCTCCCAGCTTACTAGACAATAATCAATTTCTGATGTCATGTATCTCGGATTAATTATGATTGGCTCTCACAGCGAACACAATTTGGTAAAAAGTCAAAACAGGGGTCCACTGGCTAATACGTCGCCCAAAAAGTGTTATGTGCAAAAATACTATGGATGCGACCTCCGGTTTCGGACCCGGGGTCATTTTTCGGTTTTTCGTTAATATCTTTTGAACGAGTAGATTTTTTATTTTCCCGCCTTCGGATTATTGTTGCCGAGGTCAATACGCATCTTTGCACCGTCTCTCGATATTTTTGGACGCATATTAGCAGTCGAACCCCTGTTTCTAGACTATTACCTCAATTTGTGTTGATACGATAAGTCATGTTTCCGTCAGTTGTGTGATAGCACATTTTGTTTTATGAACGGCGAGTTGAGCCAACTACCAAATGAAATAATATTCTTTATATTTTAAGGGAAGACTTCTTAAGTTGTTTTCACACGTCACTATAATATTAGTAGAAAAATTGTATATCATAACAACACTTTAATAGGTCAAAGAACTGCCGACTCTAGAAGTTGAGCGATGTAACGAGAAAAAATTTTTGCTCCGTATTTTGACATAAAACTTCAAGGACTGATTGTATTAAAAATACTCAAGGTTGCGTCCAGGCTATCATCAACGACTGATTAACCTGAAAGCGCCCATTGTTTAGTATATGTATGTGTATATGTAGCGATCGGGTGGGAGGCAGTAGATGAAGCATCGAATGAAGTGGAATGAAGAACAGCAGAAAAATGGATTTGAATCGCGTCCAAATAATATCTTGAATATTGCAGATAAAATGTAAAAAAATAACTTAAACTAGAACATAAACTAAAAGTTTCTCTTATAAGGCCCGCGATATTTCAGCGCAGAGTTTTAAACTACAGTTAAAGTAGATGACTAGAGTTTAACCTTGCCACTTTGGCCGCTTAAGCTCAGATGAGCAGCAACATTTTATGTTATCGAACAAAGTGGCTAGGTTAAAATCTAGTCAACTTTAACTGAAGTTTAAACTCGCACTTAAAAACCGGGCAGTAAGAGTAAGAAATGTTGCAAAGTTTATTTTTGCTTAATTTTCAACTTGAAATGTATTTAAAAGATTTCCTAATCTGGAGTAGATTAATGTATGTGGTTTGATTTTTTCACGATGCAACTGTGAGTTCCGCTACTTGTTAAGGGGTATTTTATGCAGGGAAGGTTGACAAAAAGGCTGTTCCTATTTGTCGCGGAAAATTAGTACCAGAGTTTTCAAATTCTTTTTATTTTTTGTGTGTGTTTATTTTGTGTTATTGTTTTCCCTCATTAAACTTCAATCGGACAGTAAAAAATATGAAAATAAATTATTTTTTTCTACTGAGCTAAGTCGAACTTTTTTTTCAACTTAACTTTAGCGAAACAAATGTTTACTGCTTTTCATTATTTTAAACCCATGTTTTAATGTTTTTAATGTTCCATGTGCTGCTTGAAAATTGCAAAATTTGGAAATATGGCTGACACTCTTATTCGCACGCTCTTCAATCGAACACAATTGCGTTGCCATTATGTGATAAAAAATAAAATAAAATTACAACGATATTTATGTATATGGCTTTGTTGAATTTTTCATATAACTACCGTTATTTGTATGGTATGATGTTGCCACATGGCTTAATTACAACGTGACTCTGCTTTCTCTCGTCACTCGTTGTATTTATTATTAAATTTTGAAATGTCCGCTCACAGGAGCTGGGTAGCATCCTGAGAATTATGCCTCTTCGGGTAGGTATCAAGTTTCATATATATGTATAGTAGAATTTATTTATATCAATGTAAATACATAAACTTGAACAAAAAAAAACATACATAAGCAAAATTATATCTAAATCCTCATCTCTTTGTCATGCTTCCTTACCCGCCGAATGAAAAATGCAAATTAATAACAATTCAAATCAAACGCCTACACGCACGCAAAACCACGTAAATTGTTTCTTTTCATCCAAATGTTTCGGAATTTCCTGAAAACGCTTAATACATACCTACATTGGCTTCAAAATGGCTAAGCGAAAAATTATTTGTGATTATTTTATTCGTATAGCTAACGATAATTATTTTGGTAAGTTGTTCGCATATGACTTATTACCGTTAAGTAGAAATTTGTTAGATAAGTTTTTGTTGGATCCCTTTATATTTGTTCTAATATTTCTTTGCTTTTGTGACTAATCGTGCTTTTGGTAAATGTTCTTTTTAATTTCGTTCTAAATGCATGCTTAATTAAATGTTGTCGAGAATAATTTGTTTGTTTATCAGGTAGCGATATACATATTTTGAATCAACAATGAAAATAAAAATATAATATTTACTATGCTTAGTTAATGCTTTTCGCCAAATCATGCACTAGTTTTGCTAATAAGTTTTTGCATGGAACGTTCGTCGTTATCCACTATTCCTCTATCTCTTGAACCTCTCAGTAATCGACACTCTACGCCAGAATACATTCGTCTTTTGCGCCACTTTTGGCGTTTACGTTGCGTCAACAGTTGACTTTGAATACACGCGTCTTTAGTGCTATATTAATAATCAACGGCAACCCCAAAACAACATAAAAACAAGTAAGGAGAGTCTAAATTCGGCGAAACCGAACATTATATCGCAACCGTATGCTCTGATATATGTACATATTTAAGATACATTCTAAGAGAAATATCACGATCATTAGGCCCGGTTTTTCAGTAGTTGGTTAAGCTAAGTTCGAGCTTTAGCAAACTCTAGTCAAATTCAAACATCCAGTTAAACTACTGAGCAGTTTTTCAGTCACAGTTTAAGCCCGCCTTTGGGGTATGCTTTTTTGTGGCAACATTGGTTTTTTATTATCTAGATTTGTAGATACGGCAACAGCTGGATTTTGTTTTCCCAACAAACATGGAAACAAATATTCTGCAGCGAAATATATATCTAGTTCCGGAAATATCCAACATCATCATCTTAACCAGATAGTTCTCGAGTTGATATCCAACTTCATTCTCCTAACCAACCGTTGAGAAACTTTGTAAAATTATAAGTTCTCGAGTTGATCTCCAATGTCATTATATTTTCTAATTATTATCCTAATTTCGAGAGATTATGAGAAATGTACATGAATATTCAACACATTTCTTTCCAGTTGATATCCTACATTGGATATCGAGTTGAGGTGGAGTTGAAAAAGAATCTCCAAGGTGGTACGACCAAAACCAAAACCCACCTGGTTTGATAGCAGTAATGAAGCGTATTAATCAAAATTAAATTATATAGGCGGCCGAGTTTGTGTGATGGGTAGCGTGCTCCGCCTACCACAACGAAGATACTAGGTTCAAGCCCCGGACAAAGTAACATAAAAATTTTAGAAACAGGTTTTTTAATTAGTAGAACAAGTTTCTAAGCGGGGTCGCCCCTCGGCTCATACACAGCATATAACTAAATTACCAAGCAGGAGATACAAGAGTTCTAGAAGGTGAAAGGTCTAGACCTTTGGAGAAATATGCGTACGAGGCAACGGGAGAGTATAAAAGCAGCGCAAGCTGAGTAATAACTAATCAGTTTGATTTAACACGCTATTAGTTGCGAAGTGCAGTATAATTGTGAAGTATAATTGTACTACTTCAAAGTAGTCAAATACAACCATTTTGCAATACAGAATATTGGAGTTATTTATTCGAAAGTTCAGCGATTCGAACGTTAGCAGAAGGTTTCAAATAAGCGGAATTTCCCAAAATTCGTTACAATATCTTTGTATATATGCGAGTATGCAAAAATACGCATCCATTTGTGAAGTTCTATAAATAAAATCTCTGCGAATATATACAAGTTGCTTGTTTTGTTTAAATACCTTTAGATACAACTAAGCATTTGGGAGACCAAATTTCATAAAAATAAAAAACTTCTCTTAAAACGGTTTCATTGGTAAATCCAAAATGTCACGGGGTGGGAGCATTTTTCACGGGTGGGACATTGTTCGAATTAAAAGCATTTAATGAAGTTGTTAATAAAAAATTAGTACTGCAAAGGTTCAAAATATGGTTTACGTCATGCAATCATTTCATGGGCTTAATAATTTGAGTTACGGAAAATTCAAAAAATTTTACGTTGTAAGGCTTTGGACCCAGATTCAAGGGCCATGGAAAAACCAACTTCATGAATGTCGTATTTTGATTAAAATTTTCTACTGGACCTAGCTAGTTGATATCTCTGTGAGGGTTATATGACGTATTAGCATAATTGAATTGTTAAGTCAGCACATCACTTTAAGAGTAGAAAAAGGTATTTAACATTAGCTTTAAGATTAAATTATTAATTAAATGTAATATTTTAGGGTTGAGTCAAAGATTTTACAACCTTTGTATAAACACTATGTATTTCCAGTTGTATAAGAAAATTATTTACGCACAAAGGTTCATCTTCTTATGGATCATCCTATCTTTAATACTCGTGACATTTTCTCTTTGAATGTACATATCTTTAATATACATTAGACTGGGTCGATTTATTAACCGATATCGCGCCATCGATTTTTCGATATAATTTGGGTTCAGGAAAAAAAAAGTTCCGCTACGCATACCCAAAAAAATAATTTTCGAGCCTGCGAAATTTAATTTTTTTGACTTTTTTTCGACTTTGATTTTTAAGGTTTTTTTTCATGACCTACTAAAAAATTTCATTTGATTGTAAAATTTTCATGTATACCCTGGCCGACCTAAAAATGTCCGCTAAAACCGTTGTGATAACAGTTTTTTGATTATCGCCAACGTTTTTAGCGGACATTTTTGGGTCGGACAGGGTATACATATAAAATTTTTTAGTAGGCCATAAAAAACCTTAAAAAATCAAAGTCGAAAAAGTAAAAAAAATGAAATTTCGCAGGTTCGAAAATTATTTTTTGGGTATGCGTAGTGGAACCCTTTTTCCTGAGCCCAAATCCTATCGAAAAATCGATGGCGCGATATCGTTTAATTTTCGTCCATACAAATCGATCCCCCCTAATATACATATATGAGAGTACACCCTTGGTTTCGCCCGAACATACACTTTTTTTTCAACTTTAAATATATGTACGTACATACATTAATTCAGTTATTATGATGTTTTTATTGCCCGGGCCAATTCAAACTACATATTATTGTACAGTCTTTAAAATCAATTTACAACACAAAACAACTAGAGCACCGGTTTTAGTGAAAATCCACGGCTGGTTATATAGCATGCGGTTCCACCCAATCTTAGACTTTCTTACTTGTTCGTCGTAAAGTCAACATACAGATCAAGTGTTATTACATCTATAACGGCAAGCTATTCTTTTAGCTTAAAATGTGTCATAATCTAATATATAAAATTCTTCTGTCACGTTTAGAGGCTTAACTCCACCGAAACGGCTGAACCGATTCTCATGAATTTTGTGAGCATATTGGGTAGGTCTGAGAATCGGCCAACGTCTACCTTTTTTTTGCTGCGTGCCTAGGGTCTTGAGATCAAACGTGGACCCGGGTTCCCCTAGAATGTGTTTATACGATATGGATGTCAAATGAAAGCTATTGATGAGTGCTATAACACAGGATAATTTTCATACCCCTGGGTGACTAGGGTCTCGATATATAGGCCAAAACGTGGACCCGGGTTCCCCTAGACTGTGTTTATACGATATGGATATCAAATGAAAGCTGTTGATGAGTGCTATAACACAGGATAATTTTCATACCCCTGGGTGACTAGGGTCTCGAGATATATGCCAAACGTGGACCCGGGTACCCCTAGATGTGTTTATACAATATGGATAACAAATGAAAGCTGCTGATGAGTGATTTAGTACAGGGATAATTTTCATACAACTGGGAGGCTAGGGTCTCGAGATATAGCCCAAAACGTGGACCTTGGTACCCCTAGAATATGTTTATACAATATGGATACCAAATGAATGCTGTCGATGAGTGCTATAGTACAGGATAATTCTCATACAACTGGGAGGCTAGGGTTTCGATATATAGCCCAAAACGTGGACCCGGGTACACCTAGAATGTGTTTATACAATATGGATATCAAATGAAAACTGTTGATGAGTGCTATAGTACAAGATAATTTAAATACAACTGGAAGGCTAGGGTCTCGAGATATAGCCCAAAACGTGGACCCGGGTACCCCTAGAATGTGTTTATACAATATGGATATCAATGAAAGCTGTTGATGAGTGCTATAATACAGGATAATTTTCATACCCCTGGGTGACTAGGGTTTCGAGATATAGGCCAAAAGGTGGACCCGGGTACGCCTAGAATGTGTTTTTACATTATGGGTATCAATTGAAGCTGTTGATGTATGCTTAGTGCAGAGTAAGTTTTACACCGCTGGGTGACTACGGTCTCGAGATGTAGGCCAAACATGGACCCGGATACACCTAGAATGTGTTTTTATATTATGGGTATCAAATTGAAGCTGTTAATGTGAGCTATAATACAGAGTAAGTTTTTACACCTCTGAGTGGCTAGGGTCTCGAGATATAGGCCAAAACATGGACCCGATATCCCTAGAATGTGTGTGTATTATGGATATCAAATAAAAACTGTTTGCTGAGAGCTCTAAAGTTCATTGTGATATTCGATTTAGTCGCATCAACCTGGCAAAACTGATAAATATGCATGCGAAGCCGAAATAAAGA
Source organism: Eurosta solidaginis (assembly GCA_029619165.1). NCBI lineage: Eukaryota > Metazoa > Arthropoda > Insecta > Diptera > Tephritidae > Eurosta > Eurosta solidaginis. The sequence continues at coordinate 13,225 of JARSSU010019576.1, forward strand.
CAAGAATTAATAATACCCACATACCTATTTAAATACGTCCTATTCTATTTGCCTGAAATTTCGTATATAAATTTGCCTATATTAGTATTTACGATGCTTTTTTCCGGGAAGTATACCAGAGACGGACTGTGACTGGGATTAGGACTAGGACTGGGACTGAGACTCGGAGTGGGACTGAACAAAATACATACCACCCTCTAGGACTGGCAATAAGAGATGAAGAAGAAGGAGAAAAACTTGAGAGAAGAGAAAAGAGAGAAGGAGACTGAGTACTGAGAAAGAGATAGAATGAGACGAAGTTGGAGATGAAGCGAAAAAGACGTAGGGAGGAGTGAATAAAAAGATTAGGAAAAGTGTAGAGGGGTAGGCAGAGTTAGACGGAAAAAGCTTATAAAATGTAGATAGGCCAAATTTAGGGCAGAACAACGTCTGCCGGGTCTGCTAGTGTAATAATAATAATCGTGGTAGCATTCTGTATCTCTTTTTATCACCCGCTGAAGATAGCCGGCCCTATCCGCCTAGCAAAACGCCCAAAAAGTAGCCATCTTGAACATCCTGTCAGGCAGTTGATGGATAAGATATCACACTTCTTTTATCCACAATGGTACAATATGTTCGCAATGATTTTTAATATCGAAATCAAAAAAGATAGCATACAAAATTTTTATGATGGTAGAAGCATAAGTGTGACAAGAAAAGATTTAAAGATACTTTCGATTTTTGAATACAAAAATAAAATCATTTAAACAGCAATATATCGACACTGATGTTTGTGAGTGTTCCCAGCCTGTAGGTGCAATACAGTTACTCACAAAAGTAAGTACACACTTGGTTTATGCTGAATAAAACTCAATGCAGTGACTCGCAGCTTAATTGATAGTTTTTATCTAAATATCGCAATTCCCTAACAGAAACCACATTTAAACAATGTCAAAGGTTTATTCAAAGGTAAGGAGAATTAATCAAAATTTCAAGAATTACCATCAAAATTTTCAAATTTTTTTTTCACATTTCTAGAAATTTTTGAGTATGCAGTTTTGTAGCCCATAAATTTAGTTAATATGTGCAAGTTAGAAATTGCTCAAAATTGTTTTCTGAATTTTCAGATTTTTTTCAGCGAGGGTGTTGAGCAATTTCGCACATACATCGCATGGACAAATGCATTTTTGCATTTACTCGAAATTCGACCTATTTGTATTCTTTTCATTTTCGATTCACTCAAGTTGCATTTAAGTAATAATAAACTAAGTTGAAAGAAATAAATATCATAAATAAATAAGAAATATAAAATAAATTAGCATAAAATACAATATAAAAATTTAATGTTATATTTTGTAGCAAATTTATATGTTCAGTATAAGACGTACTTTATCTAAAATGAGGATTAATATCTGTAAATGCAAAAACATTTCGGGCAAATTTGCCATTATTGTTATAAATAAATAAATTTAGTGAGTTTGAACAACTTCATTATTGTGATTTCATGTTTTTTTGAAAGCAACTAAAATAAAAAACTAAGAATCTGTTAAATAAAGACCTATGCATTACGTGTAAGTAAAATTTGTCCAAAAAAATGGCTGGTTAAGTTATTACTTCTCTCTAAAGGTTTTTGTGCGCTAACAATTATTTTAGAACAATTTTTTAAGAATTTTGGTACAGACCAATATAGGTAAGTGGCAACAATGGGAATAATATTTTATTTGAACTGAAAAGAGTGAGGTCAGTAGTTCTCTCACAGTTTGGCGCGTACGAATATGTACATATGTAGATGAACATTTGAGCAACGCGACATGCAGCTTTTGAGATTTCGAATTCAGTAGGGTTTGTGAACATAAAGAGGGTCCTACAGATGGCAATTTCGATATTTGCACAGATTTTCGAATTACAAAAACTTTTTCTATTAATTATACACAATAGAGTAATATTTGTTAACAAAAATTCGCCTATGCACTGCGGCTGATCCATACGAATCGATTCATTATAACTTTTATATGATTTTACGTACGCTAACTATGCGAATAGCCTGTCAATTGATTGTATGGAAATTTTGTTAGCGTATTATATAATGCGTTTTTGTCCCATGCGATATATGTGAGAATTGCTCAACACCTCGCCGAAAAAATTCTGAAAATTCAGGAAAAATTTTGCGCTATTTCTAACTTGCACATTATTATACTAAAATTTATTGGGCTACAAAACTGCATACATCAAAAATTTTCTAGAATTGTGAAAAAAAATTTGAAATTTTGATGGTCATTTTTGAAATTTTGATTAATTCTCCTTACCTTTGAATACCTTTGACATTTTTTTGAATATCGCTTCTGTTAGGGAATTTGCTATATTTTAGATGAAAATTATCAATTATGCTGTGAGCCACTGCATTTGAGTTTTTTCCGCTTAAATCAAGTGTGTACTTACTTTTTGTAAGTAACCGTATATGGAATTTACATATGCATATGGAATTTTGGCATTTTTTCGATTTTTCGAAATTTCAATATCGATTTTATTCAAAATGGGCGTGGTCGCCAACCGGGTTTGTTTAAAACTTTTTTCGATTAGAAAAACAATTCTAAGCGGGCAGTGTTTTGGCAAACACTCCGACTGTATATCTACCATGAAATGTTTCTCAGTGAAAATTCATCTGCTTGTAGTTGCTGTTCAGAGTTGGAATAAACACGTTGGATGTCGTTCTCTGCTGGAATTATGAATTTATTTCATTCAATTTGATTTTACAAATCACATTCTAACATTAAGCATACACATTCATTTGTATTTTTTCATTCTAATTTATAAATAAAAAATTATTAGTTATTTGCAATTCTTCCTACTTTTGCTTTCATCAACTTTCAGCACTTTGAATTCTACTTCCCAAAGTTATTAATCAATTTTATTCATAATAGAATAAGTAGCTTTAATAACACGCTGTGTTGAGCAGTCAGTGTAATCAAAAAACAAAATACGTATTTATTTTTAAAAAATTAACAAAATTGTATAAACTTCTTCAACAATTATTTTTAGGCATGGGTAAGGAAGTGGAGAACCTCATCATGGAGAATAACGAGCTTTTGGCAACGAAGTAAGGGCAAACACAGTATTCCCGACCTAAACTGAAATTTTAACAAATTCTTTAAATTTTGTACAGAAATGCTTTAAATATCGTTAAGGACGACTTAATTGCTAAAGTCGACGAATTGACTGGTGAGATTGAAATTATACGCGAAGAATTGAATGCAATGCAGCATCGCGTAATAAGTTACGCCAGAAGGTGAGCGAGTTGGAAGATGAGTTGAAAAAGACAAAGGAACAAGTCAAACAACAAAGTAAGTACATTAAAAAATATTGTTTCGATTATGGATAGGTAGACATATATGTACATAGTTTCTTATATCAAAGTACTCAGACTGAAAGCAGTGTACAACAACATTACAATAATCACATGCAAATTGCTAATAGATGTCGAGGTCAATACGCGTCGTTTAATACCACCTCCATATTTCTGGACGCGTAATAGCAGCCGACCCAAGGCGAATCCATACCAGGTGGTGGCAAAGCGAATTCAACTAATTCGCCGTACGGAAGAATGTCAAGTCAAAAGAAAATTAACTGACATGTTGTAGTACAAGGCGTTGTATGGAAATAATCAGAAGAAGCAGTCAGCTGTTGGGATAACACACACCTGGTCACTGCTAAGTTTGCCTTGAGTCGACCCCTGCTATAGACTTTTATCCAAGGCGAATTCAGTACCAGGTGTTCTTCTTGATAAATTTCCATACAAAGCCTTGTACAACAAAATGTCAGTTAATCGAAATCTATGAAAATTTTCCTTTGACTTGACATTCATCTGCACGGCGAATTGATTGAATTTTCCACTCGACACCCCATACATATTTACATGGGCTTCAATCCCATGACAACGAATTTTAAAGGCCATAAAATAACATGATTCAATTACTAGAGGTTTGTTCTCCAATGATGACAAATCTTTGACACTCCCAAATTGAAAAATCTGGACGGGTTGCTTTTACGGAGTAAGGAAAACGGGGAATAATTCAATCCCCTTCAGTGAAAATTGTAGTAGAAAAGTATCTTTGGTACTATATTAGTAGTGATAATAAATTTGTAAATGCCAAAAGTTTTTGGGGAAATAATTCATTTTCTCCTAAATATTTCATGAATTAATAAAGTTATGTTGGTTTGGTCATTCTTTCAGAAATTGTTTGGAGAATGCCGTACGTTAGAATTTTATTCAAAAATGCACTATTTCAAAAACCATCTATATGAGCACAAGTTCAATGCATTTTGTCATAAGAGGGAGTTAATGAAAAGCATTCTGAGATGAAGCGTTCTTCAATCTAACTGTAATATAGGGCGGTTTTGTGACAAATCCTGAATTGGGAAATCTTTGAAAAATATTTTGAGATAGCACGATTTTGAACAGGCAGCCGACCTGGGTTAATACGCTACTCAGGAGCCGCAATGGACTGACAAAACAAAGATAAAAGAAAATGGCTTATTGTCTTAGAAATTTATATTCCTACCTTGACTTTGACAGAAGAGTTAAGCTTTTGCGCGGTCCTGCTATACAGGGAGTATTCCCCTTTTTATTCTGAAATTTCGAAAAGCTCTTCCTTTAAGTATTCATGGAAGCGTTCCGGATAAGCCGCTTATTTAGAATATTCGGAATACGTTCATTTGGTACTACCTCACGAGGTCCGAATATATCCGAATACGCGCCCAAAATATCGAGATAAGTGTCAAAAGACGCATATTGACCTCGACAACAATAATTCGAAGGCAGAAATAAAAATTTTACTCGTTCAAAAGATATTGACGAAAACCCGAAAAATGACCACTGGTTGCGTTGGCGGCCTTTAGCCGAGCTTATAAAAAATTGCCCTGGCCGGTCTACCAATGAGGTGAGATCAAAATTAAATGCGTGCAAAATCCCTTTGTACACAAAATTTTTTCAGTGCACAAAAACATTACAACAACCACCTGAAAATTGCCAACTTCAACTGCAAATATCTCCGGACAGAGATACAATTTTTCTTTTCCGCCTTCGGATTATTGTTGTCGAGGTCACCTCTCTCGATATTTTTGGACGCGTATTAGCACTAGACTCCTGTTCTAGACCTTTACCTGAATCAGTTAATATTCCCAATGAGTACATTTCGTTATGGCATCTGCATTATATACTAATGACATTTTTATATGAATCAATTTAATAGTCGAGGTTTTGACGTTGTACGATGAATTTTACAGGTTTACGAAAGTGCACGATTTCTTGGTGTCCTCACTTTTCATAAAATTACCTATGTTCAATGTTCAGCCATACTTATAGATCGAGGCATAGTTAATAATTCACTATAAACTAAAAAAATGTTTTTGATGAATTTTACTAGCCTTATACGTAAATATTTTTGAAGTCTTTAATGAGCTCAAGGCCTATTGAAAAAATAAAACACAATGTTTTTCTATTGTGTTTTACATATATTCGTCGATATTTCGGTTTATTCTAAAACCATCATCAGGACTAGGAAACACAAAACAGAAGAAAACAGAAAAAACAGGTACAATTGGTTATCAAAATATTTCTTGCATATAGGTATATAAATTTAACACTAAACACAACTTACACATATGACTATGTTGGATCGACTGATCATATGTTCGAAAACAAAATAATAAAAGAGCTTAAACAAGTAAATACAATAGAAAAACATTGTTTTATTTTTATACTCAGTTGAGCAGAGCTCACAGAGTATACTAAGTTTGATTGGATAACGGTTGGTTGTACAGGTATAAAGGAATCGAGATAGATATAGACTTCCATATATCAAAATCATCAGGATCGAATAAAAATTTGACTGAGCCATGTCCGTCCGTCCGTCCGTCCGTTAACACGACAACTTGAGTAAATTTTAAGGTATCTTGATGAAATTTGGTATGTAGGTTCCTGAGCACTCATCTCAGATCGCTATTTAAAATGAACGATATCGGACTATAACCACGCCTATTTTTTCGATATCGAAAATTTCGAAAAACCGAAAAGTGCGATAATTCATTACCAAAGACAGATAAAGCGATGTAACTTGGTAGGTGAGTTGAACTTATGACGCATGAAAATTAATAAAATTTTGGACAATGGGCGTGGCACCGCCCACTTTTAAAAGAAGGTAATTTAAAAGTTTTGCAAGCTGTAATTTGGCAGTCGTTGAAGATATCATGATGAAATTTGGCAGGAACGTTACTCCTATTACTATATGTACACTTAAAAAAATCAGCAAATCGGAGAAGGACCACGCCCACTTTTAAAAAAAATTTTGTTTAAAGTAAAATTTTAACAAAAAATTTAATATCTTTACAGTATATAATTAAATCATGTCAAAATTCAACTCCAGTAATGATATGGTGCAACAAAATACAAAAAATAAAAGAAAATTTCAAAATGGGCGTGGCTCCGCCCTTTTTCATTTAATTTGTCTAGGATACTTTTCAATGCCATAAGTCGAACAAAAATTTACCAATCCTTTTGAAATTTGGTAGGGGCATAGATTTTATGACGATAACTGTTTTCTGTGCAAATGGGCGAAATCGGTTGAAGCCGCGCCCAGTTTTTATACACAGTCGTCCGTCTGTCCTTCCGCATGGCCCTTAACACGATAACTTGAGCAAAAATCGACATATCTTTACTGAACTTAGTTCACGTACTTATCTGAACTCACTTTATCTTGGTATAAAAATGAATGTAATCCGACTATGACCACGCCCACGTTTTCGATATCGAAAATTACGAAAAATAAAAAAAATAAAATGCGAAAAATACGAAAAAAGGGATGAAACATGGTAATTGGATTGGTTTATTGACGCGAAATATAACTTTAGAAAAAACTTTGTAAAATGGTTGTGACACCTACCATATTAAGTAGAAGAAAATGAAAAAGTTCTGCAGGGCGAAATAAAAAACCCTTGAAAACTTGGCAGGTATTACATATATAAATAAATTAGCGGTATCCAACAGACGATGTTCTGGGTCACCCTGGTCCACATTTTGATCGATATCTGGAAAACGCTTTCACATATACAACTACCACCACTCCCTTTTAAACTCTCATTAATACCTTTAATTTGATACCAATATCGTACAAACACATTCTAGAGTCACCCTTGGTCCACCTTAATGGCGATATCTCGAAAAGGCGTCCACCTATAGAACTACGGCCCACTCCCTTTTAAAATACCCATTAACACCTTTCGTTTGATACCCATATTGTACAAACGCATTCTACAGTCACCCCTGGTCCACCTTTATGGCGATATCTCGAAACGGCGTCCACCCATAGAACTAAGGCCCACTCCCTTTTAAAACCCTCATTAATACCTTTAATTTGATACTCATATCGTACAAACAAATTCTAGGGTCACCCCTGGTCCACCTTTATGGCGATATCTCGAAACGGCGCCACCTATGGAACTAAGGATCACACCCTTTTAAAATACCCATTAACACCTTTTCTTTTGATACCCATATTGTACAAACAAATTCTAGGGTCACCCCTGGTCCACCTTTATGGATATATCTCGAAACGGCGTCCACCTATGCAACTAAGGATTACTCCCTTTTAAAATACCCGTTAACACCTTTCATTTGATACCCATATCGTACAAACAAATTCTAGGGTCACCCCTGGTCCACCTTTATGGAGATATCTCTTAACACCTTTCTTTTGATACCCATATTGTACAAACAATTCTAGGGTCACCCCTGGTCCACCTTTATGAGATATCTCGAACGCGTCCACCTATGGAATTAAGGATTACTCCCTTTTAAAATACCCATTAACACCTTTCTCTTTGATACCCATATTGTACAAACAAATTCTAGGGTCACCCCTGGTCCACCTTTATGACGATATCTCGAAAAGGCGACCACCTATACAACTACCACCACTCCCTTTTAAAACCCTCATTAATACCTTTAATTTGATACCCATATCGTACAAACACATTCTAGAGTCACCCCTGTCCACCTTTATGGCGATATCTCGAAACGGCGCCACCTAGACTAAGGTCACACCCTTTTAAAATACCCGTTAACACCTTTCATTTGATACCCATATTGTACAAACAAATTCTAGGGTCACCCCTGGTCCACCTTTATGGATATATCTCGAAACGCGTCACCTATGAACTAAGGTTACTCCCTTTTAATACCCGTTAACACCTTTTCTTGAACCCATTCGTACAAACAAATCTAGGGCACCCGGTCCACCTTTGGAATACTCTTAACACCTTTCTTTTGATACCCATATTGTACAAACAAATTCTAGGGTCACCCTGGTCCACCTTTATGGAGATATCTCGAAACGGCGTCCACCTATGGAATTAAGGATCACACCCTTTTAAAATACCCATTACACCTTTCTTTTGATACCCATATTGTACAAACAAATTCTAGGGTCACCCCTGGTCCACCTTTATGGATATATCTCGAAACGGCGTCCACTATGCAACTAAGGATACTCCCTTTTAAATACCCCGTTACCACTTTCATTTGATACCATATCCGGACCAACAAATTTCTAGGGCCACCCCGGTCCACCTTTATGGAGATATCTCTTAACACCGTTCTTTTGGTACCCATATTGATACAAACAAATTCTAGGGTCACCCTGGTCCACCTTATGGAGATATCTCGAAACGCGTTCCACCTATGGAATTAAGGATACTCCTTTTAAACATACCCATGAACACCTTTCGTTTGCTACCATGATTGTACAAACGCATTCTACAGTCACCCCTGGTCCACCTTTATGACGATATCTCGAAACGGCGTGCAACCATAGAACTAAGGCCCCTCCTCTTAAAACCCTCATTAATACCTTAATTGATACTCATATCGTACACACATCTAGGGTCACCCCTATAGTCCACTTTATGGCGATATCTCGAAACGGCGCCACCTATGGAACTAAGCGATCACACACCCTTTTAAAATACCCGTTAACACCTTTCATTTGATACCCATATCGTACAAACAATTCTAGGGTCACCCCTGGTCCACCTTACTAAATACTAAAAAATTGTTTTTCTAAGGAATTATTATGCAGTAGTTCAGTACTTATCGGGTCTTTGTTCACTGATTGCTTCCTATTTCTACTACTAATTTTTTTTCGAAATTCGCAAAGAAAGAAACACACAGTTAACGATGTCATTCGATTTGGAGCAAAATGGCTGCAATTGTCAAAAATGTGTCTGTCGAGCAACCTCTTGTGATTGAATCGACGATATAAATAATTACATTATATTCGTTTCAAGACATGCTGAAAACCTATGGACCTACCCAATGTTTCATGCAAAATCTCAAACCTGACCGTATCGTGGGATACGATCCGTGATTGAATCCAATAACTCTAAAACGTAATTCGGATCGATGATATATATGAACTAGGGGCAATGCAGACACATGAGATCACTAATTTGTTATCAGGTTTCTATAATAGTTGGACAGTTTTAAGTTTATCTTTTGAGTGAAATTGTTTTAAATTTGTGATCGATATAGCTACTCAACCAAACCCACGATATAGTTTAGGATTCAAGGTGAAAACATTCAGTACAGGTGTTGTATCCCACAACTGAATGCTTCGTCTTGATAATTTCCCATACACTTGTACATAATATGTCAGTTAATCGAAATAAAACAGATGAAGAAAAATAATTTACTTAATTAAGATAATAAATTGGCATTCTTCTGCACGGCGAATTGGTTGAATTGAATTCGCTTTGCCTCCACCTGGTATGGATTCGCCTTGGTTTAGATAACGCACTATGTCACTTTAAATATTTTTAAGTCCAAACTGACACGTTTTGACTTCGGTATGATCCGTAGGGGAAATTAACAGTTTTGCTGCTGTCGGCGCCCGATCCATAGGTTTTCTTTTGCAAATGTTGGCAATTTTGTGCTCCTATGTAACTCCTGGCAGATGTACATTTTTAATTTAGCATTCGGGCGGTGTTTTGAGGTTCACAAACCGCGTACTTTTGATACATCTCCGACATTTTTAGACGTGTTTTAACTACCGACCCCGTTGTTAGGTTGAACTGGCAGGTTTGTGAGGATCTCTAGTTCTTTCTTAAGAGAAAATACTAATAATTCAAAAAAAGAAATGTTTTGCATTGTGGTGTAGTATAAAGAACTAATAATACTAGTTATTATTTGATAATTTTAAAATTTTTAGGGACGATTTGGAAAAAAATTTGTATATGTACATAGGAGTTGAGTGCTACCAACTCTCATAGAACTGATCCAGATCGTCCCAGTGAGATTTGATTGTGATCCAGATCTGGATGGCTCACTGGACTCAACTTCTTTATCTAATTCAGTGCTGTTATGGAATCCAATTGTTGTCGGAATCGGATTTAAAACGACAAAAAAATTACTTTGGTGTCATGAAATTCAATGTTTATCGGTTTTAATGTTCGAATTGGAATTAGTGTCGGTTTTAGGTGTCATAGAATCCCATAATATCGATTTTGCTATCGGAAACTGGTCGGTCCCTGGGACCTCACATGACTGATTGGTCTCGTACGGTGTTTATGTAAGTAAATAAAGGTTTATTTTATATATTTTCACTCTTGTAGGAAAGCATAAAATTCAATGCAAAACAGTTTTGATTGAATTTATGGAGTATCATCCTGATATTGCGAAGGGCTTCAAGAAGCACTCATCTAAATCGTCGAGACCGTGCTTCTACCTACACTCATGCTAGAATCCTTGCCAACTGATCTGTAGATCCTTCAGCTAAAATCGTAAGGTAGCGTAGTTGCAGCACTGGCAAACTTTCCGACCGGTTAAGCGTCTTTCAATGTGTCCAATACCATTCGGAAAGCCACTTTGTTTATGCGATATTATTCAGAACAGCAAATACACTATAATATTTAGAAACCCACATTACGAAATATTTTTTAATTACGCTGTCTCACGCAACTATATGGATTGCTGCGATCTCTTACAATTTTGCTTTTGACCTTTTTTCGCAACTTTTTTCTTCCAATAACATAAATGCTACAACTGCTGATGCCATTTTAATGTCAATAAAGTGTTTCTTTTTGTTTAGATGCACAAAACAATAGTTATAAAATTTGCCAAAAAATTACATCAACATTGCCAGGTGCACCGATAACTCTGCAAACACAGCTGATTCGAACATCGCTCTTATTTTGACATTCGAAAACAGCAAAACAATTCGGTTTATGACACGCAAATTAAATCAATATTGGTTGGCAATTCGACAAAACGCAAACCGACTGGATTCCATGAACAGCCTGATTAGATACAAATATGATGGGGTAGTTCCATCTTCTTACCGCCTACTCGCCGCCATTTGACATAAACTGGTTTTTGACATTCCCTTTGAAACCGCGCACCATATCTCAAAAAACAGCCTGCAACAATCTTTTTCTAAGCGTGGGGTGCCGTGTGGCACGCACTCCACATGTATTTCTGCCATATGAAAAGCTTCTCAGTGAAAACTCATCTGCCTTGCAGATGCCGTTCGAATCGAATAAAAATGGGTCCTGTCCCGCCAATTCGTAGGCAAAACTAAAGGAGCACGATGCAAAATTGAAGAGAAGTTCGGAGCCTAAAATCTCTTCGGAGGTTGTCGCGCCTTACATTTATTTATTTATTATTTGAGGTTAAGCAAGCTTTCACATTAGTTTCCATTCCACTATTGTGTCATAAGCCATTGCTAGGCAGGCACTTTGTCTCTGCTGTAAGGGGAAAGCTGAACTCCACAGCGTGTGTTACATATGTATGTATTTGAGCAGGGCCTTCTCACATAGGCCACATGCCACAGCAAAGGGCGCTGCAGCCACGAAGTGGATTGATACGATAAGGGAGTAACAACGGGACTCAGACTTACCTCATAGATTCCAAAAGAGGCAACCTGTACTCCTGTTGTCACCAACAGAACTACGACGCGATGAACACTCCTCACTTCCTGTGGGACCTGTAGTTCCCTTGGTAAGATATCTACCGAATATTAGAATCTGAAGAAAGTTACAATATTGCGCAACGAAGCAAAAAAATCGCTACCACTCTTCCGTTCAGCATGTACGATGGAATTAAGTTGCTAAGGGTGAACAATATTAAAACTTGAAATAGATAAAGGTAGTTTTGAAACTTTGAAAGGTTAGGCCTGAATCCTATGTGTGGTGAAGTCGGAGGACGGGCTGAACATGTTTGTAGCATCAGAACAGTACTATAACGACTCAGGATAGAAGATGCTTCACAAATATCTGTTCTCCAAATAAGACGGAGCATGTGTTGTTCGCAGAACAAAAAGAAGACGTACTCGTAATGCCCCAAATTACTTAGTAAAGTGCATCGAGCGAACTCCTTTTTTATAAGCTTTTATTTAGTTTCACCTGGCTGCTGTCTGTAATCAAATCTTGCACGTTAAATTGATACACTTCCCAATGTCCGATTGAGTAGCACGGACACGAACCGCTATAGCAATTCCATGCTATTACTACGCGGGTATGGGATTCACAATGCCATTTTATATGAGACAAATTTCTTACCACGTGGCGAATCCCACGCTTACTTCCATGTTCTTTGTTTAGAGGGATGGTGAATAACCTACAGCAGGTAAAGAAAGCAGGTAACTTCGCTTTGTTTGTGTATACAACGAAAGTAGTAGTTAGGCTGTTATCGCTAAATGTTGCATACTTTTCTGCACACTTGATTTTATTTTACAATTTTTGGCGATAGAATTTTAGCTAAGCGAAAGTTGGAATTTTATTTTAAAACAGATTTAACCCACAGAGCAGAGATCTGCAATGAGTAGTTGTAAACTGAACGCGACATAGGCAAAGTCACAATAAAATATGATTTTAAGTTAGTTAACACTGTTTGACACAATTTTATATGTGCTCTCTGTAAAAAATGCTTCAACTAACTCACATTTTATTTCGATTATGAATATGCCCCAATATATTCGGATCATGATATAAAAACTCGTGTACTCATACTCAGTCAGGGTTATTTAAACGTAGCGATTCGTATCAGTAATTTGGTTGAGTCTTTTTTGGCCTGACACCGCGTTAGCGTTGAACGCGAAAGATCTGACAACCGAAGATGCTGATATCCGAACAGAAGCCACTTTTGGTAAACACATACGATATGTTTTCTCGAAAATCTGTATATTCATATGTATGTATGTATGTATGTATGTATGTATTTAACGTTTTGTTTTTGCAACAACACGTGAACATGTGTGTGCACATATATACAAATTCATTTGAATGAGTGAACAAAGCATGGGGCGCATTCCAAAGCACAACTGCTGGCGAAGTTGATTAGTGATAACTTCTTGGAACGCACAGTTGCAACTTTACGACAGATTAGTGAGCATAAAAACTTTCCGCTCCATTCACTCAACGTTTTTATCGATTCGTTGTTGACAGTTGGCTCAACGTATCGTTTCAAAAGCACAATTTCTTTCAATCAGCTGATAACTGATAAGCTGAGCTAGCAGTTGCGCTTTGAAACTCACCCATCGAAGCAAACTTTTGCCTTGTATTTCAATTAAAATGCCATACGAAAGCAGACCAAACACGAGAATAGTTCGTGTGAGACCGTTTGTCGCTTGTATCCATATGCATCATAGCTTATACTTACGCATCAATTTTGTATGTAAACGAATAGATCAGGATAGCTGCGCTTGGTTGCTTTATACGTACTCATACTCAAATTGCTGCGGATATATTAAAGTATCAATAAAGTTACCTGATGCCGATCTCTGCCACAGAGAAACTTTGTTGGTTATGAAGGTGGATTTTTCTGATTTATTATTAATATTTATGACCCAATGCCAAGGTGCGCACGTGCCGACGGCTGAATGATATGTATACAAATTTCATATCGCTAACGTTGTGCCTCAGGGTACCAGGGCGAACCCTGTTGTACTGAAGCCCTTATCCCTCTACAATAGACCTCTGGGGGGATGGACCGTTTTTGTCTATACTCGTGGGAACAAAATGAACAAAATAAAATTAAAGAAAAGAAACTTTTAAAAATAAACTTTATTATTGGTTAATAAAATTAATTAAAAAGTTTGTTTGTTTTAATGGTGTGTTCAATTTATACTTATTATTAAGAATTCATGAGCTTAACACTGGCTTATAATAATTGAATATTCATTATTATGTTTTTCTAAGAGAAGCTGAAAATATTGAAACATTTACTGGCATATTGCGATGGTACCATTTCGAAAACCGCCACAAATTCATTGTGATAGCAAGAAAAGGAGGTCCTAAATATTCTTAATTATAGCATCGAAATTTAACACGCTTTTATTAGAACAATTAGGACTGTGATATAAACTATAAGATTTAATAATTTAGGTGTAAAGTTTTAATGTTAAAAATATATAATTATGTACAATATGGAATTTTTTTGTCGCAGACGAAGAAGCCTAATTTTCGTTAAAGGTTACAATGAACTTACAAAGTGTATATTCTTTACAGTCAATTTATTTTTTACTTTTTAGTTAATTTTATTATCCAATAATAAAAGCTTGTTTATAAAAAAATTTTTTTTCTTTATTTTATTACTATTAAGGAGGGTGGTCTCTGATCTGAAGGAAAGGTTTCTGTAAAATTTTGAAAATATAAACACAAAGATTTTAGTTTCTATTGGTAATTTTGGATAAAATTTGAACGCGAATGTCAAGATCAGCCAAAATACCTAACTTTGATTCAACAAACGACTTTTATACAAATTTTATTAGCTTTGATTTTTTTAACGAAATTTCGATGTTATTACAAATTTTTTTCGCTTCTGCACTTTCCGCAGATGATGGCGATCAGGATGAAAATGATGTGCCGTTGGCTCAACGTAAACGTTTTACGCGCGTCGAAATGGCAATGGTTTTGATGGAGCGAATCAATATAAAGAACGTTTAATGGAGCTGCAAGAAGCTGTACGCTTAACGGAGATATTACGCGCCTCACGTAACGTTGATAATTTGGATAAAAAGTCTAAGCAAAGCATATGGAAATATTTCAGTAGTTTATTTACGTATGTAATATGAATTTTTGTAAATTCGTATGTGGCAGGACTAACAATGTGTTGTATTTTTTTACAGCCCCTCCAATCGCCCGCAAGAGCGTGTCGCTGACGGACAAGGAGGAGGGCCAATGTTTCGTTACTCCAGCCCAGTACACAGTCACGGATCTCCCAGTCGAAATAGCGACAATCGCCTTGCTTAACTAGTGCACGGGACAATGCAAATCCTCTACCACATCCCGCTAGTGCCGGTTTGGCAAATGCATTGATCATGGCAAAAGATTACTCAGAGGAAGGTACATCGGAACGAGCCAGTGCCCGACGTCGTGAACAGTACGCCAACTGCGGGCACATGTACAAAAAGAGGATGGTCGTTTGCAAGCTTATGGTTGGAGTTTGCCCATAAATAAAACAAATCAAGAGCAACCAAATCGTCATTCTGGTGGCGTACCAGTGCCCGTCTATTGTAATCCATTGACAGAAGCAGCGCCACATATGAAAGTATTTTGCGCTGCGGGAGTTAATTTAAATGGTGGCTTCACAAAAGATGGTCATTCTGTAATACCGGCGTCATCTCCGTACGCACCACGTTCCACAACTAAATTGCTGAGATTACCAGTCCCACAGCGGAGCATTCAGCTGAAGCGCTTGATAGACAAATAAATCGTGCGAGTTTAGCAAATTTGGAACCAGAAACGCAGCTTTCGTCATATGTTTGGATTTGTACCAGCACACATGCGGCAAGCACTGTCACGGTGGTAGATGCCAATCAATCGGCGGTTGTGTTGGATGCTTTCCGATATGTGCATCACATATGCTTTGCATTGCTTCCGTGCAAGGTGAGAACAAACACAATGGGTTGAAAAATTGAAAAAAAAACCTCGTCAATTTTGTTTTACATTTTCAGGGGCCGTTGAAAAAGACTACGCTTTGCTAGAAAACTCTGAAGTTGTAAAAGCTGGTGAGATGTTGGAACGTCCCGGTGAAGGTACCGAATTATTTGGCAAAGTTGAGTTCATACGCGTGCGTCCAAAAACCGATAAAAACAGTAATAACAGCAAAGATACGAAAGCAGTAGCGGCTGATGAGCAAGCAGAAGAAGTTGTAGCTATTGAAACACCCACAGTCGAAGAAAATGCAAAGGAGGCAGTGGAAAAAAACGCAGATGGCACGAAAAACGTTTCGAATGAGCCTTTAGGTAATATACAAGAAATTAAGGTGCGTCAAGCGTTACCAGGTGCACCACAACGTTTACGAGTTGACGGCAATGTGATGGTTAGCGTGAAAACGAACATCAACAATAACAACTTGCAGCCGTCCTTCTCGAAACCTATCAACCCTATATTGGGTACAAAGGATCGCCAAGACCCACCGATGAGTTCGGTAGGGCCAACCATGTGGATGGGTGATCAAGAAGGTTGGTTGTATGTGCATAGTGCTGTGGGACGTTGGTATGAGTGCTTGCATAAAGTTCTCCTGCCAGATGCCGTTCTAGCGATAGTGCACGTTGAGTCGCGCGTTGTTGTAGCCTTAGCCAATGCACAGTTAGCAGTTTTTCGTCGCCAAACAGACGGTCATGGGATTTGAATAGCTATCATCTGGTGACGCTAGGTGATCGCAGTCATTCGATACGTTGTCTCTGTGTAGCTGGCGAACGTATTTGGGCTGCACATCGCAACACGATCTATATTGTTGATCCGATCTCGCTGAGTATAGTCCATTCGCTAGAAGCACACCCGCGTAAAGAGAGCCAAGTGCGTCAAATGACTGCCACCGGTGCTGGCGTCTGGGTATCGATACGGTGAGTGTCATTTGATATGAAATACAATAAATATTAAGTAATAATTTTCCATTTCTTTGTGTGTATAGTTTGGATTCCACATTACGCCTGTACAGTTCGTACACATTTGAGCACAACAGGATGTGGATATTGAGCCATATGTCTCGAAGATGTTGGGCACAGGCAATTGGGTTTCTCCTTTGTGCGAATTACCGCATTAATGGTGTCATGTAATCGTTTGTGGATTGGTACCAGCAACGTGTCATTATTTCGGTTCCATTGTCAGAGAGTCAAGGAAAATCATGTAAGTGGAATTCTTACCAGCTAACTGAAACAGCTTATAATTATTTAAAATTTACTTTTATTGCATAAACCTGTCGTGCGTATTTGTAATATTTCAAGAAACGTGTTGAATCCATTTAGTCTACCAATTGATTACAAAAAATGTAATTCGAATTTTAATTTTTATACTCAGCGTGCTTTGCACACAGAGTATATTAACTTTGATTGGATAACGGTTGTTGTACAGGTATAAAGGAATCGAGATAGATATAGACTTCCATATATCAAAATTACACTGGTCGACGGCCAAATTTACCAGAGACGCCGTTATGAAATTCGTATGTAAAACCACCCCCTGATTTCGAAATCGAGTTAATTTTGATTCTATGGTACCGTTTTTGAGATATTTGCAATTTACCGTTATTCGAAAAAACCAAACAGATGGCTCCCTTTAACTACGTATATCTTACGAACGGGTCAAGCAATTGCAAAAAAGTTTACAGAATCGGAAAGATATAAAATTTGCTATAAACGCATTATACATTGTTTTTTGCTGAACCAGATAGTTTTCGAGATATTAGCTTATAATTTCAGATTTTGTTTTTTTTTATGAAAAAATATGAAAAAAATTACTCTTTGCGAGGGCAGCATTCCAAAACCACAACTTTTTATCCAGATATTTTTCTTTACGTAAAACTCTGTTTAATTAGAAAAAAGATAAGCTATCATCGAAGAAATCGATGCAAACTGCGTAAGTTATAAGCGATCAAATAAAAATACCCAGGTTGCGCAATTTCAACGTATACCTCAAAACGTATGTATGGTATAAAGAAGAGTGAAATATCTAGCTATGCTCTATTCTCTATTTAGTTAAAAGTTCAATTTATGAACGAAATTACCCATATTTTTAACTTTTTTTTAATTTATTTATGTTTATACTATATTCTAACAATCTTTATTTGATTTACTATGTAGTCGAAATAATTATGTGTTCTACTTTGACGCTTATTCAGTTTCGGATCGGTTTCTCTTATGAGAAACCAGCAGTAATTGCGACGTCCCAGAATCCTTGATATCGATTCTCAATTAATTTCATTTGCTGATTAAACCTTTCGCCATGTTCGTCACTTTCGTCGCCAAGATTTGCCGGAAAAAAGCTCAAATGTTGAGTGCAGAAAGCGAATTTTTAAGGACATATTTACGCCTGGAAAGAAAATATTAGTTAGGTAAACAAGTTATAGAATTTTGGGAAACTAATTTTAATAAGACCATTTTCGCATAATTATTGATTAAGTCTTTCACTATCTGCTCGTAGTTAGGGCTTTTGTGTCTACCGAGAAAAGAAGCAACGACCTTTTCAAAGGTTTCCCACGCTGCTGCCTCGATGATGAGAGTAGTCTTTTGAATTGATTATTGTTGATCAACTTTTTTATTTGTGGTCCAACAAAAATACCTTCCTTTATCTTGGCTTGAGAAATATCTGGAAAATTTGTTTTCAAATAGTCGAATGCTCCTTTGCCTTCTTTGTCCAAAGCCTTAACAAAGTTTTTAATGAGACCGAGCTTGATGTGTAAGGGTGGAAGTATGATTTTCTCTTTCTGACAAGAGGGGTGTATTTGATGTTATCCACACCAACGGTAAACTCGACTCTTTCCGGCCAATCCTTTCTGACGTAGTGGTCCTTACGAGCTCGGCTATCCCACTTGCAAAGGAAGCAGCAGTGCTTGGTGTAGCCACTTTGTAGACCCCATAGCATTGCAACGACTTTGAGACCAGAACTTATTTTCCAATCATGCTCTTCATATTTGATGAATTTGAGTAGTTTTTGCATTTCCTCGTAGATTTTCTTTGTATTTACTGCATGTACGGTCGGGATAGAAGGCTGTTTGTTACCAATATGCAATAATACAGCTTTCAAACTCAGTTTATTGCTGTCTATGAACAATCGCCAGTCTTTTGAATCATATGTTTGACCAACTCTTTGAATAAACCAGGAATGTCGTTGCAGTAGCATATACTGTCTTCCTTGGTATAGTGTTTGGAAATGGTTCGTGACGAGTTCTACAATATATCACCTTAACATCGGATGACACAAATTTAAATTGTTGCATACGAGAAGTGTGGGTTTCGGCCTTTTCCTTGAATAGTTCCAAATCTCTTATCCAATCATTAAGTTGTGCTTCTGACAGAACGAATCTCTCGTTTCCCATGTGAAATTCAGTACAACTTGATTCCCCGCACTCAGATATTACTGTTGACAATGGAACTGGATCCGCAACTGCCGTTGAATGTAGTACTGGTAATGTCACTGTAGGTACGCTGGCAAAGGTTACTCTTTTTAATCTTCCAACGCCAAGTACTTTTGTTTGACAAATATAACACTCTATTGAATGGCAAGTAGGTTCTCTCCATATCATTGCTGTATCAAATTTTATTTGTTGTCCTGATTCCGACTGAATCAGTTCTACTCGACACGATGTACACAAAGTCTTCGGTGTCCATGGTTTTTCAGCATTTTTAGGCTCAATGCCAAAATACTTGGAGTATAAAGTTGTCATATGATCTGATAACACTCGTCGTCGCCTTATGATAGTATATTGGCCACACATGAAACAGAACATATCTGGATCGTTATTACACACAAATTCTCGCGTCCTTTTACTCATTTTATTTTTTTTAATAAACCACGGTTTTGAAATTTGACTTATGAACTGAACTATCTCCGGCGAGCCTTGCAGATGTTTTAAGGTTTCAAGGCGCATTAACTCATATTTATACTCGGAACAAAAATAAAATTGAAAAAATCAAATCTTACCTAGACAGAAAGGTTCCTTTTTATACGAAGCTGGGAAAAGTAAAATACTACCTGCTTTAGATGTAGGCTTTAAACATTTTCTGTGTCTTTTAATTTTGAAAATCTACCTGCATACTTAGCCATAAGTGACGGAAAGACATGTTTATAACTACATGCCTACAGCAGGTTTCGAATCCAACCACTCTTCCTTTCGATGCAACCACTCTACCTACTATAAAACAATTCGAGTATTAAAAGTACTATTTGATTTATTTAAAGAAAAATTATTATCATTGTTATGGTGTTATTCGTTTATCAGGATAATATCCCATTTGCACTTTATACCTTTAATATATGTATGTATACATACATTGAAGTTGCGCAACCTGGTTATTTTTATTTGATCGCTTATAACTTACGTAGTTTTGCATCGATTTTCTTCGATGATAGCTTATCTTTTTTCTAATTAAACAGAGCTTTACGTAAAGAAAAAAATCTGTATAAAAAGTTGTGGTTTTGGAATGCTGCCCTCGCAAAGAGTAATTTTTTCATATTTTTTCATAAAAAAAAACAAAAATCTGAAATGATAAGCTAATATCTCGAAAACTATCTCGTTGAAAATAATGTATGATGTGTTTATAGCAAATTTTATCGCCTTTCCGATTCTTTAAACTTTTTTGCAATTGCTTTACCCGTTCGTGAGATAGCCATCTTTTTGGTTTTTTCGAATAACTGTAAATTGCAAATATCTCAAAAACGGTACCATAGAATAAAAAATGAACGCAATTTTCGAAATCAGGGGGTGATTTTACATACGAATTTCATAATGGCGTTTCTGGTAAAGAGAAAAAGTTGAAATTCGTGGTCCAGTGTTGTCAGTATCGAAAAAAAATTTGATTGAGCCATGTCCGTCCGTCCGTTAGCAAGATAACTTGAGTAAATATTGAGATATCTTCACCAAATTTGGTACACTAGCTTATCTGGATCCAGAATAGATTGCTATTGAAAATGAGCGAAATCGGATGATAACCACGCCTACTTTTTATATATATAACATTTTGGAAAACACAAAAAACCTGATAATTTAGTAAATAATACACCTAAATTTTTTAAAATGGGCGTGGCACCGCCCACTTGTGATAAAATCAATTTTACAAATATTATTAATCAAAAATCGTTAGACCTATCGTAACAAATTCGGCAGAGAGGTTGCCTTTAGTATAAGGAATACTTTGAAGAAAAATTAACTTAATCGGTTAAGGACCACGCCCACTTTTATATAAAAGATTTTATAAAGGGTCGTGGACGAATAAAATAATCTTTGCAAAAAAAAAGCTTTATATCAATTGTATTTCATTTCCCAAGTGGATTTATAACAATAAATAGGAAAAACTTCAAATGTAAAAAAATGCGAGGGGCACCGCCCCTTTTACGACTAAGCAATTTTCTATGTTTCGGGAGCCATAATTCGAAGAAATATTAACGGATCGTAATAAAATTGGGTACA
This sequence comes from Eurosta solidaginis, assembly GCA_029619165.1. Classification (NCBI taxonomy): domain Eukaryota; kingdom Metazoa; phylum Arthropoda; class Insecta; order Diptera; family Tephritidae; genus Eurosta; species Eurosta solidaginis. The sequence continues at coordinate 34,661 of JARSSU010019576.1, forward strand.
AAATGTTCCCTATAGCAGAAATATTTATAGAAAAAATGGACGAGATCGGTTAAAGACCACGCCCACTTTTATATAAAAGATTTTTAAAAGGGTCGTAGACGAAAATAAAAAGCTATAACTTAGCAAAAAATAGTTTTGAACCAATGATATTTCACTTATCAAGTTTTACTGTAAGGGGAAATGGGGAGACATTTTTCTGTTGAACGGGCGGTGCCACGTGCTATGTAGAAAAGAATTTATCTGAAATTAAATGTACAATTAAAGTTCACGCTGAGTATATAATGTTCGGCTACACCCGAACTTAGACAGTTTTAGTTAGTATTTTTTACAATATGGTTTTCTGAGCTCAGGGCCGGCTTGAAATCAGACACGTTAAATTTGAATTAGCTGTAGTAATAATTAATTGGGTTTATTATTAATTGCCAGTGAAACAAGCAATTCTAATTGATAACCATTATAAAAAAAACATAATTTTTTACGATCATTGGAAAAAATAAAAAATAATAAAAAGTAAACAAAAAAGCCCTAAAACCTTCGGGGAGTGTCTATCGCTACAACAACAACAATGCTTTAGTACAGTTTAAAATACTTTAATAAAGTATTCACTTATTTCATGTTATTATTTTTAATAATTGATTCTCTTATTACAGCTGACCCCAATAGTCAAATACCGTTATGCTGTATGGCAAATGCTCAACTCTCGTTCCACGGTCATCGTGATGCTGTGAAATTCTTTGTATCCGTGCCGATGCAGCCACAAAATGAGGGACAATTGCAATTTACCAACAAACGACCGGATATGCTAGTCATGTGTGTGTGGCGAAGGCTATATCGATTTTCGCATTAGTAAGTTAACTGTAAATAAGTGTATGTATTGAATAAATAATTGGAATGTAGTATCTTTAAAGCAAATAACGAAGAGAAGCAGCAGTGTAGAGCATTTAGTCTATTTATTACGTGATTGCGACAAAAAATGCTTTTGCTGATGTTTTGTAGTGCGCGCGCACTCCTTCGCTTTAAAAACTCTTCATCCTACATAGTTTCCTAACCTAACCATTATAAAATAGTTTTGTGAAAAATTTCCAATTTTTACACTTTACGCCAGTTTTTGTATTCTCCCTACTTTTCTCTCTTAGCTATATTTACTTTGAAATAGTATTATCCTTTTGTAATATTCTAAGGCATATATGCGTTAATGCTTACATTTCTATATATTATTTTTGTATTATCACATACACTTAATTCACCTTATTATTGTCTGCAGGGCAAGAAAAATACATAACTGATCCTGGTGATAATGAGGCGCATTTGATAGTTTGGAAAGTTGATACGTAAGCCTTTCAAAGTTTTTATTTCGTTGCAGTTTTTCGTTTTTTCCCTTCCTGGCAAATTTTTGGTTTAGTTTTGGCGTTTTGTTGTTGTATAAAATTTTATTTTAAAACTAAAAAAACTTAAAAGATTTTAGTAGACAATTTTTCCTAACAAATTTACTTTTATTTAAAACATATCTTATTCATTGCTTTTAAGCATTTTTAATAACTCGATAAATTTTTATACAAAATATATTTATATTTAATTTTTCTTTATTTATGCTTTCTTTCAAAATTCTTATATAGTATATATAATTTGTAGTGTGATTGAGTGATTGTGAAATGATGGATATTATTGCTCACCCTCACAACACAAATGTCAGTGTTATCACAAAGCAGCTAAGATGTATTCGTACCATTATCTCATAAGTGGTCCATGTGCTGTGCCAACTCCCCGATGTTGTGTGGTGTTCAGTGAATTATCGTGCCTTAGATCCTATTACAAAGTATACAAAATAATATTTGTTCACATGCACAAAGCGCAAGCAACTTGTAGTCGATGCAACGCCAGTGACCTGATTAAATACCAAATAAGGTTCTCATATTTTCAATTCTAAAAACAATTTGTTGTGTTCCTTCTTTTAATGTTTTTTTTAACTATTTCTTTGTTTGGTATGTTTTGTAGTACTACCCGTATTCTTATTTTATAATTTTTCTTTTTAGATTTTGTATCGAAGGCTGAGTGGTTGACCGTAGAGGTGGAAAACTATCGATAGTATTGACTATCGATATACGCCGATAGTATCGAAGGGCACTATCGGTATATCGATACTATCGAGAAATTTTCGTAGCGGCAGAGAATCTCTTATGGAGCACACCTGAGTTCTACAAAAAGACAGAAGTGAAGATATTGGGGAATTGATGCTGTTATTTTTGTAGTTATCGTCGACTAAAACAAGAATTCTAATTTACAAAACAATTCCAAAGTTTCGAGTTACCGGTAAAAATAGGTTTTTATATTCAAAAGATTGACGCAAAGCAATGCGGCGGTTCCAAAAAAAACTTGAAAAAATGGCATATAGTTGTGTGGACACAAATGTACATACGTATTAATTCTTTTAAATATGAAATTCAAGTCATTGCAGCTGTGTAAAGATTTTGGAGGAGTTTGGAAAATTAAGGTTCATGTTCTAGTCCACGATACCTTCAGAGAAAGCAATATCATCTTTCCAAAACCGAAAAATAACCATGCACCCCTCCGAAACCGGGGGTGGGATCCAGAACACCTTTCTGCATTAGCGGTTTTTGTCCGAGCTTATAAAAATTACACTGGGTTGGATAAACAAATCAAAGATCAAATTGAATCTGAGCAAAATACCTCAGTATCAATAATCCGAAAGCGAAAAAAATTTTATGTCAATCAAAAAATGTTCACGAAAAACCGGAAAATGCCCCGGACCACTCCGAAACCGGGGGTAGGATCGATAGTATTTTTGCGCAGAACATCTTTCTGCATTGGCGGCCATCTGCCGCGCTTATAAAAAATTAGACTTACCGGTCCAACACCTTTTGGGATTTAAATTAAATACGCGCAAAACCTTATTCTACACCAATTTTCTTTCTATGTACAACAACCACATGAAAACTGTTAAATTCAACTATAAAAATATCTGCACACAGAGCTTACGTCTTGGTGTCAAGACGCGTCGTTTGATACCCATCCCGATATTTTCGGACGCGTATTAGCAGTTGACCCCTGTTCTAGATTTTTATAAAATTTTTTTTGGACGTGTAACGAAGCCAGTCCAGCTTTTGAGGCAGCAGCCTCTTTTTCGCCATCATGTTTCTCTTTTGAGGTCGAGTACAAAGCGCAACGTGGAGATGATCCCACAAATTGTTTGTGTTGCTGCTTGATTTGAACTCCTTTTTTCAATAGGAACAAATCGCCGTGGGTTTATTTTTATTCGATTTGGGAAAGTTATTCCAAATAGCAGGCAACTTTACTTTCTTTTTGGGGGACACGCTATCCATTTTGTTCAGAATGATTTATATAAAATTAGTTGAACTTCTTCTATATAACATTAAATTTTTTATTTTTATAACAATGCGAAAACTCGTTCCAATTTATACGCGTGTTTTACACACTTCTATCGCTTCTGAAATTTCCGCTCATTTGAAAAAGTCAAAATATGTAAGTGCTACCAATATGCCAGCATAACATGAGTTACCAATGCGTTTTTATATTATATATAAACGTACAATTCCTCTACTACAATACTTCAAACGATAGTATCGATAGTCATAAAACGCGATATCTTTAGTCCCATCGATAGGTAAAAACTATCGATATACCGATACTATCGTCGATAGTTTTCCACCTCTAGTTGATCGTCCCATGTTGTTACAACAGCAGCAATATCATACTTTATCGAATGTTCGTTCGATTGTCGCCCTCTCAGTATCATTTTACAAACCGTATTTTTTCGAACCAGAAGCTGATATATAGCCCTATTCCACTCAGCCGTCTATATGCACTTTGGGTTAATAGGAACTTTATACAAATTCTGTAGATAGAACAACTATATTAAACCTTTTTTTACTTATTTTATCCTGTATTTTATGATTGGTATATTTTTAAGTAAGTCTTTAGTTTTTGGTGTCTGCACTTCTAGTTAAAATACTTGAAAACTGATTTGTATATAAAACTAGCAGACCAATAGACGTTCTCCTGCCCGAATACCTATCCATTTCCTTTAGATTTTTAAGATAAATATAAAATAAAAAATAGGTAGGTACTTTGTGTGAGGATGCAAAGTTTCACGTTTTTTGTGGTCTGCATGTAAAACTATGACTACGAATCACGTATTTCAACAATATATGACGTAAACGTAAGTACTTGATGAAATTTTATGAAATTAGGAGCTTCTAGCCGTACAAAGGGGCAAAAATGACAGTTTATATGGGGTATATAATATATATACCACCGATCTCTATGATTTTTTCAGACAACAATATATGCTATATACGTAAGCATTCGTAAAAATTTGAAGCCTCTAGCTCTTAAAATGGGTCAGTAATTACGAAAAGTTTCTTATCTGAACAATCGGTTGTGGGGGATATATACTATATATACGACCGATCTCATCCATTTTTCAGACAACAATATGTGCAATATGCGAAAGCATATGGTGAAGTTTGAAGCTTCAATCTGATAATTGTGGAAGATATGACAAAAATCCTCTTTTTCCGAAAAATCGGTTGTATGAAGGATATAGGCTATAGTGGTACGATCCGGCCAGTTCCGACAAATGTCTAATCGGACACCTAAATACACCCGCTCACCAATTTTATCAAGGTATCTGAAAAATAGAGGGACTAGTTTGCATACAAACAGACAGACGGACAGACGGACATGGCTAAATCAACTCAGCTCTTCATCCTGATTATTTCGGTATACTTAATGGTGGGTCTATATATTTTCCTTTAAGGACTTAAATTTTGAGATTCGTGCCAAAGTTAATATACCATTTCATTTTCATGAAAGGTGTACAAAATATATACATATATATATGGTAGAGCTACCTTAGTCGGAACCCTGCTGCGATGTTCTATCGTAACGGGTGAGACAATTTGTACGCAATATTTCACCTTTATTGAAGCAGTCTAAACAAAACCACCTGGACTTTTTAGGTTCTAATATCATTAGGTTGAGGTACTCACACTTAATTATTAAATAAATAAATAAATACCTCCGAAGAGATTCATGCCGAGCTACTCTTCCAATTTGCGTCGTGCTTCTTTAAATTTTTCCTACAAACTTGCATATTTAACGCCAGCACGCATAATTTTGGTATAAGTGAATTTCGCTCATATTTGGAACATATAATACTTATAAGAATAGAAAGCGACCTATGAAACAAATCGCCGCTAGGTGGCGCATAGATCGAGATATTCACAGAAATCGTATTTGTGGCCGATTTGGCTCATATTTGGAACACATAATACATACATGAATAGAAAGCGACCTATGAAATAAATCGCCGCTAGATGGCGCAAGGATCGATATATTCACAAAATCGTATTTGTGGTCCGATTTCGCTCATATTTGGAACACATAATACATATAGGAATAGAAAGCGACCTATGAAAAAAATCGCCGCTAGGTGGCGCATAGATCGAGATATTCACAAAAATCTATTTGTCGTCCGATTTGGCTCATATTTGGAACACATAATACATACATGAATAGAAAGCGACCTATAAAATAAATCGCCGCTAGGTGGCGCAATGGTCGAGATATTCACAAAAATCGTATTTGTGCTCCGATTTGGCTCATATTTGGAAATCATATTTGACATACAGAAATAGAAACCGCTTAGTAAAAAAAATCACGCAAGGTTCGCAAAAAATTGAGATATTCAAAAAACTCGTACTTGTCTGTCCGATTTGGCTCTTTGAACAAATATTATATACAGTCCGGTAGAAGTGACATCAAAATACTTTGGAGCAAATAAGTTCAAATTTTGCTAGTGAAATTTCATTATAAAACAAAATAAATAAATATTTTAGGAAAACGGTTTTATTGAAAACAATACTTACATAAAGTAGTAATATACTAAAGATAGAAAATAATTAGGAAGGTCGTAGGTACTAGTATCACACTCCTCATCAATCTAGGGCGTTGATCAGACAATTAAATAAAAGCGTTGGGCGCGTGAAATTTCTAAAAATGTGACGCGTAGCATAACCTGATTAAGGTTCAGTTGATCTTACTTATGACTATCAATAGAAATTTGACGCGTCCAACGCTTTGATTTAATTGTCTGATCAACGCCCTAGATTGATGAGGAGTGTGATACTACTACCTACGACCTACCTAATTATTTTCTATCTTTTGTATTCACTTCGTTTTCTGACGTCGTCGCGTCAAGTTCGGTTTTCCCCACAACTCAACCGCGTGCTATCAAGGGGCTTTACTCACGCGGTTTGAGAATAAAATGGCGGATAGTGCGGGAGTCGAAAAGACAATATTAATTAAAAATACTTACAAATTGTGCGCTGTATTGTAAAAATATGCAAATTGTGCAAATAAATAACAAATGAAATTGATAACCTGGCGTGGGCCACATAATACCAACTTGATTTACGTAAAACTGTCGTAACGGGAAATCACTGAAGACACTTGGCAACAAGCCACTGAAAATTAATGTTCATATACATACATACTAATGGAAATAAAATTCTCGGAAATAAACGGGACAATTTAACGGAGTACTAAAATGTACAGTCATGTACACATAACCGGAATAAATATAAAATATAATAACGGAAAAGACGAAAATTACCAAAATTGACAAAAACAACAATGGAATGGACTGGGGAATCGGTATATATTAAATTAAAACTTAACGGATATAAAATACACAAATTAAATAAGCGAAAAATAATTACCAAAATTGGACACAAAACAACAATGGACTGGACTGGTGGAATCGAGAATCAGTATATATAAAACTTACCGGATTATACAAATTGGATTTGAATCATACAACCATAAAGTGATATTTAAACAAAGAAAGTGGACAAAAATACCAACTCAAACTGAAAATTAACAAAAATTGAAACTATTGTGATATGAAGATTGGAAAATATCAACAAATTAAAGACCTTTACCAAATTAAATTGGACATAAACACAAATTTTATAAATAATCAAACATACATATAACTATATTTGAAAATAACCTGGCGTGGTGCCATGAAAAAACCAGTTTACAAAGCACATAATTAAATACAATTAGCAAGCTACTACACATGGTTCTGGCAGTTGGTATTACATTGTGTATTAGTGGAGCCTAAATTACTTACATACTATGGAAAGTTAATCCAGAAATTAATCATTTTATGCATTGGACAATAACCTGGAACTGGGGACTTTCAAATATAAGATGGTCCTCCTCCATGCAATCAAATCCCCAAAATCTTTTAGTATTATTACTACTTAATGTAAGTATTGTTTTCAATAAAACCGTTTACCTTAAACATTTTTTTTAATTATTTTTTTTAGATAAGGTTTAATTCTAAAATTCGTTAATTTTTGAAAATGTTTCGTGAATTTCGTAGATAATAAAGTGCTTGTGTTACTACGGTCACACGTTGTTTTCTAATATGTATCTGTTGGAACGTGAATTATACCTTTACATCTTAGGTTAGTTTGAACTTACCAGCCCCTGATGACCTCACATATACTGAATGTATGCATAAAAAAGAACCTATCAAAACCAGGACACATGTTACAAAAGAACACCGTCCTCTGACAAATACTAAAATCATTCTACGACCTAAACTACATGCTGCTTCTAGATCCTTTTGCTTGAGTCTTAATCTAGCGAGCGCAGGACACGAGCATTGCTCTCACCTTCAAGGCCTAATTTAAAAACGTGCAACGCCAGAAGGCAGTGTAGAGTCAGAACACCAATCGTGAGCCTACTTATTGATCTAAGGTCCTGACACCTGTACGTGATATCATTTCCCTACTATTCCTCCAATTCCAGGAGCTTTTATAAACCTTATTTAATATTTTGTTGTAAATGTAGGGGTTTGTACTCATTAAAAAATAACACACAATTAAAAGACAGTACTATGGCTTTCTTTATCTTGCTTTACTATGGCAATAAGTAAATCTTCGAATCCTAACTTTTTCATCCTACGAAACCAAAATTTTTGTTTTATTTCCGGAATTTTGTAAACAGGATGTTATAATTTTAATCGCACGATTGAGTCATGGTTTAGATTTTATGTTCCTGAATTGCACCGATGCTTACCGACCAGACAGATAAGGGTGTAGCGGAAGTGTGCCCCCAGATAGTAACCTATATCGGAGGTTAGTTTGAAAAACTACTCGACGAATGAACTCTATCCATGCACTTTTCAGAACCGGCTTGCCCTTTGACCTGGAGATATTAAGCAAATATGCATATGAGTAACTTTTTTTCAAAAAATGGAAAGTTATTGCGGTAATTACATTTATTTTTTCCTAACTGTTGCACCAATTTTTTGTCGCGAACTTTCTTTGAGCATGGGCGGATATTAAGGCGACTAACATATTTTTTCGTCATTGTAACTCTCAGGGATCGTGAAAAAAATAGTTTTATATGTTTGTCCTTTAACATTTTTAATGAAAAATATATTCCTAAAATTTAAAAAAAATTGGGTAACATACCTCGTTAATGACCTAAAGCCTCGCGTTTATTTGATCCCTCTAGCAATTTTGGCTTCCGAGATATGTTTTTGAAAAGTTACTTATACACATATTTTGTTTAATATCTCCAGGTCAAAGGGCAAGCGGTTCTGAAAAGTGCATGGATAGAGTTTTTTTCATCGCTAAAGCGCAGAGCATCCCGTCGGGTAACCATCCCTTACACTTGACACACTGACAAGAATGTGACCGTGCTAAAAAGATTCTTCTCCGGCAAACGCAGCATAACCATTTCTCTGGGCCGGATCAGGTACAGGCCCAGGTTGGGTTCGATACCTTCCCGAAGCAGGAGATATTGCAAAGTCCCACTGCAAGGATCTGCTGGGACATGACAATTTGTGAAGGGACGCAACAAATTACACTGAAATGACAGCCCTTGGTCGGAAAAATTCCGAGTCGCTCCGGTACATAGAACCGGCTGCCTTGGAAGCGCGAAACTCCATTAAACCATGGAATAAATATTTTTCATTTCATATGATATTTCGTTTGAGTATTTGTCCTTGTATAAGCTATTACGCAAAAGTATTGTAACCCCAGACTAAAAAATATGTGGCAATTCTCAAAGTCTGCTATTCGCCGTATGTGCTATGCTATAATCAATTTTATATTGGAAACCATGGAAATTAAATATTTTTTATTACGATATGAAAGAATAAAATCGTATCTTTCATTTTTCACTTATAACAATTAGTACAATAAGATATCAAAATCTTTTTCAGCACAACGATCATAAAATAACGAGAGAACATTGCACAACTTAACTAAACTTATACCGTTTTCAACTCAGAAGCTTAATCGAATAACAATTTATTTAATGAAATAATTAAGTTCCCTTTCATACAGGGCCTTTTGCTTCTTAAGCGAACATCTGTCAACAGCCCCAACAAATATTCGCTTTACAAAAAAAAGTTAGAATGAAAGCAGCCGATTCCTTCTTAACTATAAATATATATCAAAATAAAATGCATGGGGTAACTACCCATAGATGTTGCACCTACAAATATGTGCCTATTTTTGAAAAGCCATATTATCTTTTGCAGAAAAATGCAGCGAAAATTAAATTTTGATTTATTCGTGTTTTCTATTTTTCGTAATTATTGAAATAATTTATTTTTGATTGTCATTTATTACATTACAATAAAATTCGAAGCACCAAGCAAAGCTGACTGGATTTTTGACTCGATTAGGCATTCAATAAAGCAATAATGAGATAATTAAGAATTTGTATTTTGTATGGAAGATCGAGTTCAATTAGGGCTTTGATGTAGAAACACTTTACTAATTATTTCATTAAGCCTCTGTGTGAAATCGCTATTAGGTCTTTTATTTTAAGTAGCAACCATGTTTTTTCAGTTGAACACTTTTGTCCTGTGAGTTCGTTTTATAATAATTACACTGGTTTACAGCCAAAATGCACAAAATGCAAATGTGAGTTCGTTTTATAATAATAACACTGTTTACAGCCAAATGCACAGAGACGCCATTATAAAATTCCTATTTAAAATCACCCCCTGATTTCGAAAATCAGGTTATTTTCAATTTTATGTAACGTTTTTGAGATATTTACGAATACGAATTGGGTCCACTTAATCATATACATATATCTCAAGAACGAATTGAGCAATTCCAAAACGGTTTGAAGCTTTGAAAAGGTAATACAATTTTCTAAAAAACTGTGCATACAACACTTTTTGCTAGGCCTGCAGATTCAAACATACGAACAATCATTCGGATTTTTTTCCATTTTTTTTTGTAAAAATATAAAAAATTTGTACTTTGCGAGGAAAGGATCTCGAAAACTTTTATTTTTGTGCAGATTTGTTTTTTTCTCTCTAAGCTCTGTTTTATTACAAAAATAAGCTTTTCATCAACAAAATCGATGGACTAATACAAAAGTTACAAGCATTGAAGTAAATATATCCATTTAATACTTAAGTACCTACTGGCACATATCGATGGCTTATATAGAAAGGCGTAACTACACTTTTCGTTACTTTTCAGGAGAAGAAAAACTGAATAAAACCTTAAAAACTTAAGATGCAAAAACATTTCTATTGCAATTTTTATTCAAAAAGGTAACAAATTCAATCTGGTATAATTTTGTATTATTTTTAATTTCTTTGAAGTTATTTGAGATTGGGCTTTTTCTTATTATTTTTCTTGAAAATAAATTTAAGTTAGGGCTTTTTGTTGTAAGTTAAATTAGGACAACTAATAATAAATTCGTGTTGAGTAAAATAATAATATTAAAACTAAAATACATATTTCAAGGCATATGTTATTATACTGAAACAAATTAGGTTTTATAAGGTAAATTATCTAAAATGGTGGCAATCTGCTGGAAGACATTTTTTAGATCTTGCAAATGGTCCCACTTTTTTTAGATATGGCTATTTTCTCTTATAAAGACAATTGGGGGACACATTTTCGATCGAAACT
>JARSSU010019577.1:0-46523 GCA_029619165.1 Eurosta solidaginis
AGATGGATTACAGATTTGTAAAAGGCTGGAACATCACCGAGTTATTGAGTTTTCAAACTACTTCAACAATATTTGGTGTTATTGCAGAGACAATACAACAGTGTAAGAATAAAGTAACTCTGTGAGCTCTGCTCAGAGAATGAATTGACACAACTGAGTATTCAATTGAAGGCAAAAAAAAACAACAAAGAAAAAAAACTAAGAAAGAAATGGGAAGTTATAACTTTCCGGATTCTGAAAGAGTCATAATTTGAAGATACGAAGGTCAAAATTGTCTACCTAAATTTTAGACTGAAACACTAAGCATGCAACATATATGTAGGGTCTAAAACAATTAAGTTTGGGTTAAGATTTAATCATGACGCAACTCATCCCGGATGCTTAAGAGTGCCGCACAATTTAATGGTAGAAATATTTAACAATTATGCCCAAAGCCAAAAAGGAACAAGAACAGAATCAAAATATAATTGCAACAACCAAAAAAACCTTTGAGACCCTTGAAGGGAAAAAAAAAAACAAAGTAAAAAAAAAAAACAAAAAAGAGGTGAAAAAAAACAAAAAAATTAAAACAAACAAAACAAGCATAATACTTAAGCAAGGAGCAAGACAACCCCATGAAAAAACAAGGACAGGACACACATTAGAGAAAAAAGGAAAAAAAGAAAGCGCGACCTGGTCCACCCACGGTACCAAAACTACTCGGAGATACCAATCCATGCTCAAATGGTCAAATAAGGACGTCATAAAATGTTTATGTTTAACTCAACTAACGATAAATAAACGCGAGAGGACACGGACGAATCTAAAAAAATAGCTGGAATTCAATAAAAAAATCACATTTACATTGGGGGATGTCGTGTTCTACAGTCAACAGAACACACGCCTTGTTATAACCTAATTGTGGTCACCTCACCCAACAGACAGTGGTGATTGGGGCCGTAAACATACCTACAACACGGCGGACACTGGATACGCAAAAACTAGGAACCGCGACCTGTCCTGGAGCGAACCGACGACATCACAGTACCAAAACAAACGCCGGTAAAGAAGGAAAGCAGCAACGCACAAACGCACCCCGGAAAGAAAAACCAAGGCACACTGGGTGCCCAAGCCAAAACACAGCTCTAGTCCACGCCTTTCACGCCTGGGGTTCCCACAAATCACCGGGTGTTTCCCGTTTCGGGGTACGGAAACTCACACGCTACACCGGACTGGCTACAACAGACTTACCACCCAAAATAAAAAGTCACGACCACAGCCGGAAACCTGCACTAGGATAACAAAAACAATTTCTAGGAAGGTCACATACGAACAAACAACAACAAAGAAAAACAAAATTCAGAACAACGACAAAAACAAAACAAAATTTCGCCTTAAAACACACAACACCAACCGACGTGAAGCGCATATATAGGAGCTAAACACATATCATCTTGCAAGCATCTTGGTTATTTATAATATATACCAGTAACTAAGTAAATTCTGGAAGCGCCTAGAAGATGCAACGCGGAAATCACACAGTACAAAAGCAGCAACAGTAGAGGCTCGAAAATGAGTTTCATTTAAGCAAGCTATTTGTTGTGAAGTGTCAGTGTTATTGTGAAGTACTTTAATAAAGGCCATTTTGCATTATTAAATATTGGAGTTATTTATTCAACAGTTTAGTGATACGAACGTTAGTAGAAGGTTGCGAATAAGAGGATTTGCAGTAAATGCGTTAAAATTTGTGTCAGAAGAGGAATTGTTGAATAAATTCCAGAGTTGCAGAGCACAACAAAGACATGGCGAAGTTAAGTGAATTAAGGATCCAGCAACTGAAAAAGGAGTTGGAAGCCCGTGGATTGAATACAACCGGCAATAATATCGAACTTCAAGCACGGATACGAGACGCTATGGAGTCGGAAGTAATTAACGTGGATGATGATGTCTTTCATCCTGATGGGGACGAGACAACAACAAAAATTGAAGAGAAAAACGAAAAATCGCAGGCAGTTACCTGCACAGGCTTTAACGTGATATTGGCTGCAATATCTGCACAAACGTCGACAGTAACATCGAAGATTGAAGAACAAGAAACACGTATTTCAGAAATGTCGACACAGATTACATCAAAGATGGAAGCACAACTGAAAGAAAAAGAGACACGCATAACAGTACAACTCGAAGCACAAGACGCGTATATCATCAAAACTCGAAGCGCGTATGGACGTGAAAATAACGCAGTTTGAGGAAAAATCGAGGCCCAGCTGTTTCAGCAAGCAATCGGAAGGTAAAAACTCCAACTTTTGGTGGCTCTGTTTCTTTCCAGGTCTTTAAGCTACAGTTTGAGAAGAACGCAGAAGTGAAAAACTGGAATGCTGAAGATAAAGTCGCTGTACTGTTCATGGCATTGAAAGGACCTGCAGCTGAGATTTTACAAACCATTCCAGAGGGCAAACGGAACTGTTATGAAGCATTGATGGGCGCTCTAGAGAGACGATACGGCACTGAACATAGGAGACAGATATACCAAATGGAGTTACTGAACCGCTTCCAGAGGCCTGGTGAAACATTGCAAGAGTTTGCGTCGGATGTTGAAAGGCTGGCACATTTAGCGAATGCGGACGCACCCGTGGAATACACTGAAAGGGTAAAGATTCAGAGCTTTATAAGTGGCATACGTGACGTCGAAACAAAGCGAGCTACATACGCAATCCCAAAGCCAACATTAGCAGAAACGGTGTCAAAGCTCTGATTCAGGAAACAGCGTCGCTTCTATGTAAGCCAGTTTTCAAAGCACGCCGTGTGGAAGTAGAAAGGCCAGAGTAGGTAGACGCAATATTGGAGGCGCTAAAAGGATCGCAAAAGCGGAGTGAAAGAGTTAACAAATGCTTCAAATGCGGGAAGCTCGGTCACATTGCACGTCATTGCGATCTTGACCCTAATAGTTCCAACAATCTGGGTGGCCGTAAACGCAAAGTTGGAGGAGATGAGCAAGAGCGTGTCAGATGAAAAGAACGAAAATTGCCCCAGCTATTGAATGTCCTGTGATATCTATGTCGCAATTTGGAAGAAACTCGAGCAGCATTGCCGTCAAAGGAAAGCTGGATGGCAAGGAGCGTGTACTGACTGTAGATAAGGGCGCATCTCATTCCTTAATCCGATCTGACTTGGTCAACAGAGAGTAAAACCGTTACCTGGGGCAAGGTTGCGTACGGTCACTGGTGAGTATAACCAAGTCCATGGAGGTGTGGTATGTGAGGTATTAATTGGAAAGGTCAGGGTTCTACACGAAATCATTGTGGCGGACATTTTTGATGAAGTCATATTGGGAGTGAACTTCTTAGATAACAATGACATCAGCATCGATATGCGGAGAAAGATTATGCGCTATAAGAACCAGGATATACCACTTAACTTTAGTTTGGAGAAAGGGTTCAGCAGTAAGCGGGTATTGGTGGAGAAGACTCGACAAAAACCACGAAAGTCAAAGGTAAAGATTGATGGATCGAATGGGCTAAATAAAGCGAAATCAAAAGTACCTGCGAGAGAAACACTGGCATTGACAAACCCTAATGGACGCCCAAAAACGAAGGAACGAATTTCCCAGAAACAATGCGTGGGTAGTTTCAAGCCGGGGCTTATTACTATTTTGAAACGTGGGAATGATACCGATTATGCGAAGCCAATCCGTCAAGCGCAAGCTCTACGAAGTAGTCCATTGGCCAAACAACAGAGTGTGAGGGACCGGCCCAGGGTAATGAGTAGTAAGATGAAACACACGTACGACAAGGAAAATAATTCGGAAGGTTTCCGGGAGGGAGCTTTGGGATTTTTATACAACCCTCACCGGCGGAAAGGTGTTCCTTCCCAATATCGGTGCAGTTGGGAAGGCCCGCACAGAGTTGTGAAGAGGATCAGTGATGTCATCTACCGCATACAAACAATTGGGAAACCACGAAATAAAAGGGTGGTACATTTGGAGAGGCTAGCAGCGGTTAGATCGAGAGATTTGTCTGATCGGGACGACCATTACGAATATTAGCAACAATAAGGGGTACTTTCATCTCTAAGCCTATGCTAAGAGTGACTTGTATGCACATCCATAAATCAATCATTATGTATCTACATAAACGAATCAATCATTATGTCTACACATATGTACGTACACGCACCGGAGAAGCAACGCACCATCATATGCAGATACATATCTCATCTGAGATACTCCCAAAAGTATGCAATTGTAATTGTGGAAGTGTCGCTCACAAATACACTCGCATATGAGAGCAACACACGTGCATCTGTAGTTATAATTATATACCATTAACTAAGTAAACTATGGAAGCGCCTAGAAGATGCAACGAGGAAATCACACAGTATAAAAGCAGCAACAGTAGAGGCTCGAAAATGAATTTCATTTAAGCAAGCTATTGGTTGTGAAGTATCAGTGTTATTGTGAAGTACTTTAATAAAGGCCGTTTTGCATTATTAAATATTGGAATTATTTATTCAACAGTTTAGCGATACGAACGTTAGTGGAAGGTTGCGAATAAGAGGATTTGCAGTAAATGCGTTACAATATGTTTCTGGCAAGAGCTCGGCAATATTGTCTATTTATTATAGAAAATTTGTTTAATTTTTAAATCTCGATATGTTATCAAAAACTGTGATAGAAAAGCTTCCGGCTTATCGATGACTCTTCGTTTTGTTACAAAACAGATACAGATAGAACTTCAATACAAGCACGATATCACATCTGTAACGCTTCAAAAACGGGCCGTTAAAAGTAATAAGAAGCCGACATCACGCAGATAACGAGCCGATAGCAAACTGCTAATTTGGCAAAAATTTCACTTTCGATAAATAAGCATATAATTGCTTTTCTCAAATATGCCGAATTTTCTTGTGTATGCCAGTAGCATCGTCACAATTGCGCAAGATGTTGCCTTTGTAAATATAAAGGACCTTCAAACTTAGCGATTGAAACTTATTTTGCTTTCCCACTCACATACAAAATTCCGCAAAGCACTGTTATAAACATTCTCACTATATAAGCAAAATACTTGCCAACATATTTTGCCTCCTATAGTTTTGTTAAAATTCAGTTTTTAATTGTGGTATAAATAATTTTACTTGCAAAGTCTTAAAGCACTCATAGTCCTAGCAAATCTAGAATTCTTCTTCGTATGCTTTACATGTATGAAAAATTGTTGAACTTTTTCATATCAGATGGCGCTGGTGTCGCTCGATCTGCCGTTCACCATAAAAATACATGCAACGCATTTAATATATGGAAAAGTTGATTGCTCAAAACGAATTTTGTAAGACCAAAACTTTTTCTTAGACTTATGGAAGCTTTCAAATAATAACCTCGATAGATCTATTTAGGTTAACCGACTGCCAATTTGTATACAATTACGTTTCTACATCATACCGCTTATCGGGCTTAAATGAAAAAATAACGGTAATTTCAAAAACCAATTTACGTTTGCTACGCACAAAGATCACAATCAAAACTCACGACATCTGCCAATAAATCTAAGAAGCTTTAATACAAAATCTTAAACTGACAATCTTTATACATCCAACAAAAAAACTCACACACGAAAAAAGGTCAAAATGCGAATTTCAACACAGAATTGGCATTAAATCGCCATAGGCGGCAAACTAAAAGAAGATGCGGCTTTTTATTTATCATTCACAATAAATTCATGAAAAAAGACATGCACACACACACACAAATACGTGCACGTGCTAACTCACATTTATATATGTAATTTGTTCGATGCTGCAGCAAATTTTACGTGTTCGTGCAACATGTTGATATGCCACTTTGTCACGTGCTACCGCAAAACATAAAAATTGTTGACATAAATCTATTTGTTTATGTTACTTTTGCTGCGTGCTCTTGTTAAAGATTGCTTATATTTCCTTGTTATACCTAAATCATTTTCTTATATTTTTATCTTTGTTATATCAAAATCAACTTTCTTTTCGTTCGTTGCAAGCGATCTGCTTTTAATGTTTTCTTTCAACATTTTTATACACTGCTGTGCGAGATTTCAAATTGTGTTTGGATTGTAAAAATAAAAGAAAAATTTGCAACACATTCTTCACTTCCTAGGTTAGGTTACGTTAGGTGAAGAGGGCGTTCGTGGGTGTTACACACACTTCACTCGGAGACATTTTTGTCCATTGTGAGTGCCCCCAGTAAGTACAGGGTGGCGGCAAATTCAATTAGCCCACTAACTCCTGGTGGTCCTCAACGGAACACTTGCTTGCTCTACACCTCCGCACGATGTCCGATTTTATCATGTTGGACTTTAATGCCCTTAAGGCGGCTTGGCTGTCAACAAAGATTGTTACGTCGGTGTTGGAGACCGCACTATTTTGGATCAGCTTTGCCGCTCTGTCTATGGTATAGATCTCGGCTTAGAATACACTGCATGTGTAAGGAAGTCGGAATGATTGGCTTTACTGTAGATGTGTTGAGTACATCCCAGCTCCAGTTCCCTTTTCCGTTTTCGAACCGTTGTGTATATTGTGATGCCCCTGCCGTTTTCTAGGCATACTTCCCATTCCTCCCTTGAAGGATATCGTATGTTGTGAACCTGGAAGTCCAAAACCCCTGGGATGTGGTCTGTTTTGAATGTTAGGTCGGTTTTTGGATGTTAGGAAATTTACAAGTTTCTTAAACTCCACATATTCTAGACCTGTACAACTTTGTACTCCAAACAAGTAAGGAAGGCTAAGCTCGGGTGTAACCGAACATTACTTAATCAGCTTAGAGCTTTGGAGACAAAATAAGGGAAAATCACTATTTAGCAAAATGAACCTAGGGTAACCCGAGAATGTGTTTGTACGATATGGGTATCAAATGAAAGGTGTTAATGAGTATTTTAAAAGGTAGTGGGCCTTAGTGCTACAGGTGGACGTCTTCACGAGATATCGCCATAAAGGTGGACCAGGGGTGACGCTAGAATGTGTTTGTACGATATGGGTATCAAATAAAAGGTGTTAATGAGTATTATAAAAGGGAGTGGGCCTTAGTGCTATACGTGGACGCCTTTCCGAAATACCGCCATAAAGGTGGACCAGGCGTGACTAGAATGCTTTTGTACGATATGGATATCAAATGAAACGTGTTAATGATTATTTAAAACGTAGTGGGCCTTAGTTCTATAGGTGGACTCCTTTTCCAGATATCGCCATAAGGGTGGACCAGGGGACTCTTGAATGTGTTTGTACGATTTGGGTATCAAATTAAAGGTATTAATGAGGGTTTTGAAAGGGAGTGGTGGTAGTTGTATATGTGAAGGCGTTTTCGAGATATCGACCAAAACGTGGACCAGGGTGACCCAGAACATCATCTCTCTACCGCTAATTTATTTATATATTTAATACCACGAACAGTAAGTATTCCTGCCATGATTCCAAAGGCTTTTGATTTCTCCCTGCAGAACTTTTTCATTTTCTTCTACTTAATATGGTAGGTGTTATACCCATTTTACAAAGTTTTTTCTAAAGTTATATTTTGCGTCAATAAACCAATACAATTAGCATTTTTCCTCTCTTTTTTCATATTTGGTGTAGAATTGTGGCATTTTTTTCATTTTTCCTAATTTTCAATATCGAAAAAGTGGGCGTGGTCATAGTCGGATTTCGGCCATTTTTTATACCAAGATAAAGTGAGTTCAGATAAGTACGTGAACTGAGTTTATTAAAGATGTATTGATTTTTGCTCAAGTTATCGTATTAACGGCCGAGCGGAAGGATAGACGGTCGACTGTGTATGAAAACGGGCGTGGCTTCAACCGATTTCGCCCATTTTCACAGAAAACTGTTATCGTCATAGAAGCTTTGCCCTTACCAAATTTCATAAGGATTGGTAAATTTTTGTGCGACTTATGGCGTTAAAAGTATCCTAGACAAATTAAATAAAAAAGGGCGGAGCCGCGCCTATTTTGAAATTTTCTTTTATTTTGTATTTTGTTGCACCATATCATTACTGGATTTGAATGTTGACATAATTTACTTATATACTGTAAAGATATAAAATTTTTTGTTAAAATTTTACTTTAAAATTTTTTTTTAAAGTGGGCGTGGTCCTTCTCCGATTTTTCTAATTTTTATTAGGCGTACATATAGTAATAGGAGTAACGTCCTGTCAAATTTCATCATGATATCTTCAACGACTGACAAATTACAGCTTGCAAAACTTTTAAATTACCTTCTTTTAAAAGTGGGCGGGCCACGCCCATTGTCCAAAATTTTACTAATTTTCTATTCTGCGTCATAAATTCAACACATCTACCATGTTTCGTTGCTTTATCTGTCTTTGGTAATGAATTATCGCACTTTTTCGGTTTTTCGAAATTTTCGATGTCGAAAAAGTGGGCGTGGTTGCGGTTGCACTCCGATTTCATTAATTTTAAATAGAAATCTGAGACGAGCGCCCAGGAACCTACACATACCAAATTTCATCAAGATACCTCAAAATTTACTCAAGTTATCGTGTTTACGGGCGGACGGGCGGACGGACGGACATGGCTAAATTAATTTCTTTTCTCGCCCAGTTCATTTGATATATAGGATTCTATATCTATCTCGATTAGTTTATGCTGTTACGGATTACCGTTATGCGAACAAAGTTTATATACTCTGTGAGCTCTGCTCAGCTGAGTATAAAAATTATATAAAATGCAACCCGAAATTTCATTGTATGAGAACAATAACGTTAAATTTAATGAAAACAAAAGTATGCTTGTGTTGTTGATGAAAATAACGTTTTATGTAACCTTGCCTTATGTTGCCTTTTCCTCGCACCTGAAATCAGTAGAAGTTTCGTTATATGAGCCGTTCATCAGGACAGATATGATGAAAGGCCTATAGAAAGTGAATTTTGTTCCTCGAAGACTTGACCTTGCAATAGTTGTTTTCGGTACTAATTCTGATACAAAGAAAAAATAAATATGCGAACAACGTAATTGTTTCTATCCATCTTCGATTTCTTTCAGAGAAATAGCTTCAGAGCCGATGCAGGAAAAATAATCGATCACCTGAAACTTCCCGAGGCAAAGCAATGTTTTTCTTTTGGGCGTATTTCCTTCTCCGTACTCCAAGGAAACAAAACTTTCTTGGTTATGGCTGGGCACCGTGGCGGCCACCCCGGGCCAAGCAACATCAAAATTTTAGAAATAAGGTTTTTCAATTAGAAGACAATTTTTCTAAGCGGGGTCGCCCCTCGGCAGTGTTTGGCAAGCGCTCCAGGTGTATTTCTGCCATAAAAAGCTCACTGTGCAATTGCCGTTCGGGGTCCGGATAAAATATGTAGGTCCCGTCCGGCCAATTTGTAGGGAAAATCAAGAAGAGGACGACGCAGATTTGAAGAGAAGCTCGGACTTAGATCTCTTCGGAGGTTGTAGCGGCTTACATTTATTTTTTTATGACTGGGCACCATATAATTTCATTCAAGCCGCTGAAGCTGAATCTGTTAAATGTTCGTAATAAAAATGAAATATTATAAGCATAGTTGTTGTTTTCGTTCTGGCTGAAACATCCTTTTCACTTTTTCGCAAAAATTTGGCATAGATAACCGAGCCTTTATTATGGGGTAGGACAGAAAAGCGCCTAGTGCCTCGTAATTACTACCCTCGAAGAGCCACCGTTTTTCCGTGGATTAAAATGCATCCCCCATCTGAAACCACCGCCCAATCTGAAAAAATTTGTTTATTTAATTTTTTTCCTATTTTGTAATAGCTTTCTCTCATTCCTGGGTCCAAGTCCTACTTTTTGCTCTTAAATGGGGTTGATTTTTCCATAGAATTAAAATGTTTTGCTTACATTCCCTGGCTAACGACTTTCATTCCCTCTTGATCTTCTGGCGATCAATTACACGGCCATCTTAGTACTGTGCAGTAAGCGGCCACTAAAGCTATTGTTCGCTGTACAGAGGTAAGGTGCCTCCAGCGATTATTCATATAGAATGTGTTTGCCCATAACGTAGAGCCGTACAGCATACAATCTCAAGCCTAAGTGGTTGACTACAATCGTTGAAATTATAGTTGTGTGTAAAGAAGTTTTCTGCTACTAGCTAAAGTTCAAGCAAGTCCTTATTGATCTTGATGCCTTCATATCTGACTAATAATGAATCATCGGATATTCCAAGATTAAAATTTCGTCGTAACTGACGTTCTGTATTACGGTCAGCGGGAGCTCTCAGAATAAGTTTATAATGATGCAATAACTTAGGTAGCTTCATTTTTGGATTCGCTCCTCAAACGTTGCTGAGTTTATACTTCGAATGCACCCAAAGCGTATTTTCAAGGACTGACCTACACTCTAAACCGAAAATCGTAAATTTACTACCAAAATGATAGGCAACACTCTAACCACTATATATGTGTAATATTAAACATCTTTATTTTTACAAATTTCTTGTTGAATTTTACGCAAAATATGTGTAATAATTTAGACAAAATATGCCTAAAATTTACTCACCAGTTGTTTATATTTACACCCTAATAGCGTTATTTTAAACACTAAGGGCCAAATTTTTGTAAATAAAAGGCCAGATATTTTTTAATTTAATTTTTAACTTAAATATTTATTTATTCACATTTGTTTATTCATTAAGTTATTAAGATATTTTTTACATAGAAGAAAACTAAAATTACAAAGTAATATTAATTCATAAATTTCATAAATAATATTTATTAAATAATTATTAAATAATAATTAATTAATATATTAATAATTACATCAAAATCTGATGGGGTTGGGTTCAATGCGTATCGGTTTTGATATGAAATTCATCTAAGAACAAAACTGCAATAAAAAACTTTAATTTTTTAATTAATGCATTAATTTCATAAATTTTTTTAATACTGTATATATATTTCTTGAATTTTTAAGATATTTTTTAAAATTTAATTTACAGTTGCATCGATTTTTCTCATAAGCGTAATTATTTTTGCTATATTATTAATGTGTTTTTTTTCCACGTGTTTGGGACGGATAAAATTTGAAAAAGTAACACGTTTGCGAAATATTTTTGGGATATTCTAAATTGAATATATAATAATAGCAAAGTAGCTGTAAAACTAAGTCAAGTAAATCTCCATTTGTTTCTTTAAAGGTAATTTTCTTTTCAAAAAAAAATATATGATATGTTTTGAGGTACATCTTCTGGATATGTATCTAGAAAATAATGAAATGAATAAAAAATTAGATAAAAATTAAAATTAAAATAATAAAATTATTAATGCAAAATTATAAAATTATTATTTTATATTTTCCTAAATAAATAACATAAATGAACGAAACAAAATAAAATTTTTAATTAATTTTTAAGGATTTCTGGTAGTGCCCTGGAAAGGGTTAAAATACGTTCGTTTAACATATATATAATATTATAATATTCACCTATAAAAAAATACAGGGCGTTGGCTCTTTTATTTCTTTTTCAACTTCTTCAATTGTCGTCCCAAACTGAAATAATATATAAAATAATTAGAAAGTTACTAAAGAGTTGAAAAAGTGAAAGTTGATATAAATATTAAAAAAATTGTTAAAGCTATTAACGCGGGTAGAACTAGGACTATTTGGCAACTCCTGGCAAGTAATCGTATTTAGCGATAGTTCATTATTTTCGCCCACATCTTTTTCCAGCGAATAGTCATTCTCTTGGCTATGTTTCCGGAAAAAATGTGATCGAAATGAGGACACATTACTAAATGGTTTCAAACAAGAAATTACTGGACAGTTGACGTTTTTGCTATAAGCAAAATGCTTTAAAATATGTGAGTATACTTCATGTATGCTTATAGCGAAAAAGTCGCAAGAAGCCATCGAGCAATTGAGTTTGGGGTACACATTGGAGACACCTTCAATTACGGCGTCTTTAGCAGAATGCTTTTTTGAAAAGTGGACTGCATAGACATTGTAGCTTGAAAACTTCTTATTGCATTTTGGAAACAAACATTCAAACAAATTTGAACTCATTTCCCTATGCGCGTATAAATGCAAATGATAACTCTTTAATTTGTAGAACTGCTTTGCACACACTTTACACACAAACATTTCCAATATATTTGTAAAGCTTATTCACTTATGTATATTTACATATATTTTAAGGCTTATCGCTTATATATATTTACATATATTTTATAACTTATTCACCTATTTATATTTATATTTTAATTCTTATTAACTTTTTTCCGCCACGAGACGACAAACACGACGATTTCACAGAAATGAAAATTTACAGTTACCTGAAGCAAAATACGATAATAAGTGACCGAAATTTGCACATTGCTGTGTGAAATTATAAGGCATGTATACTTTTGCACAATTCTTGCGTAAAACTACGTACTTTTCGGGTGTAAATCAAAATATTACACGTTTTTTTATAGTAATATCATCCATTTTTTGATTTTCAACATGAATACGTACAAAAAATGGGCATTTTTACACAAAAAAATTATTTCAACAGGAATTTACCCCCATTTCAATCTTAATTTCATACAAAAGTTTTAGTGTATATTGACAGGGCGTTGGTTCTCCAGTTTGCTCTTTGGCGTTCGCAATACGGGATTTTAGGAACCATACCGAAGGTTTTTGGGCCAGTATGCTGAGGTCGAATTCAGGCCAATTTCTCTTGTCAATGAGCTGCTGCTTTTTTTGCTAGTAAAAACCTGTCCCTTGGCTTCATCTTAAGTTATTCAATAGGGCTGTTCTAGCCTTCATTTTCTTACCTTATTTTGTTAATAAAAGTACTGCTTTTATGACAGTATTAATTTCGGATGGGTTTTATTTCGGCGACGGCATCCTGTTCTGTATTTGTTTTAGTACTATTTTGTAACATTGAGTACTTGTTGACATCTTATCGAAGTTCATCCCAATTCCACTTTTTACTGTTCATAATAGCACCCTTTAATGCTTTTTCTATTCTTTGTATCACACTCCTTCGAAAAAAGCATGTCTCAAACGTCTGATGACGGCTTCTCGCCTTGTCTCTGTTAATTCTTCTGTCCATCAGGACAAAGTTTTTAGACGCCCTTTAGCACTTAATGGGGCGAAATTAGTTAGCCGGTACAGGTACAGGTCGACAACTGTAATTAACGTTTTCATGTTAGGCTTCGATTTTTATGCAGGGTTTATCTAGGACTATATTCGATTCTCTTCTCTGAGAGTCATTTCGGCTCGATATTACAGCCTATTTCTTTAGCATGGCCTTCAGTGCCTCACATAATTCTGAATTTGGATGCTCTCTGCTCACCGGTCCAACCAACAATACATCAGCTCTTGGTTTTCGAAGTGCTTTTATTTTAGCTAGATAATCGTTAGGTGTTATTTTAGCAGAATGGGTCTTCTGTGGGATTAATAACGATTGCCTCTGTATGTTGCTTTTTCCTACTGGGGTATTTGCCTTCATTGCATCGTTTCTTTTTTCATTTTAAAAAAGCTTTTTGGGGTGCGTCGAAATTTTCGGGAGGAATATATTTTTCCTGTTAGCGGCCCACCATTGTCCATGTTGTTGTCTGTTGTAGCGATAAAAACACTGACCGAAGGGTTTGGGGAGAGTATCGATCTTGATGGTCCTTTGTTGGATATAGATCCCGTCACGTTCTGGTAAAACAAGCACCATTACGGTACAAGCATCATTATGTACAATGCCAACCATACCGGTAAATATTTAATATCATCACATTGAACTTTCAAGGGCCATCCCGCTCCACCATCTCCTTTTTCCTCAACGAACTTGGCGTCGCCAGAACCTCAGCTGGGACTCATGCGTATTGCCAGAAAAAATCTTTTTTGTCGAATAGCCTCATTGATAGAGCTACATAAAAATATGCCTATTTGCTGGCTTACTTTTTGACTGCTGATAATTCATTGTGTAAGTTTCTGTTATCCACAATGAATATTGCTTTTCGCAGTTTAATATTAATAGCTCTGTTTTTTTTAGGATAAAACCCAGTATTCTCGTATTAATTTCTTGTTCCTTTTTGAAGTCAAAAGAAACACACACCTCCATGACAAAACATGAAACAAGATATTTAGTATAACTAAAAGACGATTTCCAGGTTTCGGCTCGTTATCACTTACAATTGCAAAGTTTCCATTGAAACATAAACATTATAAAATATAGCTCATATATCTAAAGAGGGAAGACTTAATTAAGGCTCACGATGGTCATATTAACTGGATACTGCTTGAAGAGTCACATACTTAAGGTCTGGTCAGTAACAGAAGATGTACCCTGTAGGAAAATCTCTAGTTTAAACTAATGCGCTTCTAGTGCATTCCGAACTTATACTGTATCCCCACTGCTATTTCGTTGACTCCGAACCGAACCATAATTCGACATGTTGCTTCTAGTACGACATTGTCCCCTTTTTCGATAGATCCGAACTAGTGGGAAAAAAGGCTTATTCATAGTCGAAGCTCATGAAGCTGTAGCAGCGTTTTTGTTCGTGGCCTATTTTTCAGAACTGTCGATTTTATAACTGAGAAAATCTATCTACTAACGATCTAGTGCTTGTTTAACACTTTAGTTCTAGCTCCGAACAGAAATTTATATCATTAATTACTGCCTTACCTTCAGAGTGAGAGCTGCAGGAAGAAACGGTCAAGCATAATCTGTGTTCGTATCATGGTCCCACAAACTTCCGATTTTTCAGAAATGATTGCATAGAGAAAATACTCCGGAATTTTCGTTTAAAGTATATATCAAAAAATTGCATTTCATCTTTTCTTCATTTTCATTTCTCAAAAAGTCTAGACTTCAAATTAGTTCAACATATAGACTAACGGACCAACTCAATCGACCTAGCTCGTCATTTCGGGTAATATGTTTATGGATTGGTATATGTTGTTGTTGCTATAACAGTGCTTCGCTCCATCCAACAGGTGCAATCAATCACAAATTTTCATAACCATCTCTTACGAGGATACTGAGGAAACTTGCTATTTCAACCGTGGTGGACTAAAGAGATGAGGGGTGTCAGAGGCGTAGGTTGCACATTGCCAGTGAAGCGACGGTTGGTATAAGGGAGGAAATATGTACATTATAGGTCGATAAGCAAGAATTTAACCTATTACAGTACCCAGATCCAAAGTTATGCCAGAGTGACGTGCATAACATTGCAACTAAGAACGTTTTTCGCAATGATAATTGTGTGCAAAGTAATTTGGAGACTTTTTATGGATGTCCTTGGGGCCTTTTTTGCTCCTTTTCTTTGTACGGCGACCATTATCGCACAGTCAGCAGCGTTGGACACAATGGCAACTCCTTCTGGTAGAAAAGGTTGTTTCGATTTGTAAAAGATAAAAAAGAGTGGAGATAAGACATCACCACGAGGCTCTATTATTCTATACTTCTGGATTTTGATGTTATATTCCTGAAAATTCACCGATGCCTGCCCATCACACAGATATTTGCAGTCCAAATTTTAAATACTGGGAGCTTCCAAGTTTTGCAGTAACGTGCTTTGATTGACTGCGTCAAATTTGATGGGCCTATCTCTTTGTTTTGTGCTACTTACATTTAATATATCAAATAATTTCTAGTCAAGCTGCTAAAATGTTACATATGTTAGAATAACAAAGTTTTTCTTTCATGCTCTAAATTTCGACCATCTCCGGTAATATTTTTAGATGTCCTGAAGCAGATTACCAAAAGTGACCACAATATTAAATTTGGGGTTTAAGGACAGCTTAAATGTTTGTGAAAAATGTCACCATAACATCATATATCGTATATATCATTGCCTGTTCATGGAAGGTAGAAAAAGGTAAATTTTACATTTAGTTTGTGCAAACAAATGACCACATGCATCTCATCATTCGTATTTAATTAAGTTTGATAAATTTAGGCGTTAATTGCACATTTCCAACGAGTGCACGCCAATTCCTATTACGCGAAAATAATTTCAGTGTAAATGAGAACATTAGATGTAATTAACCCTTTAGTAGCATGTGGCCCTACGTAAGCTTACTTATTTTGGCATAAAAAACAAAATTTCTGAGTGCGGGTCTAACAAAAGCTCTGCAAATTCGTTTGTACTTTGTTTTTCAGCATGGAAATACAAAATTTCTGTCAATGAAAGGCAGAGACATTTTATCAATTTATTCGTGGCTGTTCGTATGACCGAACTTTTCTGGAGAGACCCGACATTAAGTTTTGTACAAAGGTTTCGCCTACTTTTTGCCAACCTATTCGGGACATTCTCATTACTTCAGTAATATTTTTTGTTGCTTACTCTATTTTCAAAAGTCTTGCTTGCAACAGAGCCCAATATCGCTCAGTTTGGTGTCAATTAATTGGGAGGATTCAAGTTATCTTAACACCACTTTTGGGTGAACACGAGCGCAATTCGCTGGAGCCAAATCCAAGCAAAATATAGTTGGACCAATATACGAATTAGGAATGCAGAAGAGGTTTTTTTCTTTTTGAACTTTAAATCATGGCAGAGAGACTAAGTCTCCATAAACCAAATGTATTCCAAGAATGTTGTATTTTTGAAGACACTGTTGCTTTTAAATTTCTGTGTTGGTAAAGAACGCCTTTGGCTTTATGTCTGCATTCAAAAATAGCTTGCAAAATCAAAACCTTTCTGCAAATTTTTCCATCTGGAAGGTTTTTTGCGTAATGGAATCTTCTATATAGACTGCAAGTGGTAAAACTGAGTAACTGGCAACGTTCTCAGCTTCATTTTCAAAGTCGTTTCGTCGTCCATAATCATAAAACAATTTTGTTTGACAATTTTGTCTCATAGAGCCATTGTGAATTCATACAAGTGAAAAATCTTTCAATTCCTCCATTGCCATACCTACCTGCCAAATAATAGCTGACAGGGAGAACGGCTGTCGCGAATGGCCAGAGAATGGAAGAAAGGTTTGTTTTTTGCTCGCGGTTAATAAATTGAAGTGCCACCAATTGCTCATTTGTTTCTCAAATCAGCTTTTCCTTTAAATGTGTATACAGAAAATCAGAACTAAATATTAATATTAATTTCTAAAACCTAGTTAATAGATTAAAAGTGAGCAGCCAGTTAAGCAAACATTTTAAAATATGTAAATAATGCAATATACCAGTCGTCTACACAAATTTTTGAAAAATACTATTGAGCAAATGATTTAATTAAGCGAACAGGATTGAACAGGTGATCGAGGATGTTTACTATTGTGAACGTTTTTATCAAACATTCACCACTTGTATGAATTCACAATGCATAGAACTTTCGTGCAAGAAACATGCATTTTGACGTCTGTTTTTTACTTAGTTTTATAACTTTTTTCTTATACGTAAGATTAATACCATTTCTCTGTTGTCCTACACATGTGTAATATAGGCTATTTTGGGAACATCTCTTGTTGATTCTGATTCATTTTTCCTAATAAGAGATGTACAATCACTCTTCAACTAGGCGTCTGCTAATCCTTTCGGGTAGGCACTTCTTAGCTTGTTTTTTCCCTAAGCCACCTTCCTTGAAGCGCAAAACCGTTATATGGACAGTGTCATAGAATGATCCTGTGAGTTTCGTCAACTTTTTGTAGCGAGCATTGTATAATTCGTCCAGATATATAACAACTTTTTACGTAGCAATTTGCTCGTATCCTTTTTGTCGCTGTTGAAGGCTTGACTTCAAAAATTAATGTTTTTAAATTATTAATTTTTATATAATGTTTTTAATTCAAAGCGTTCTTTTTCATTATTTAAAAACTTATTAGGAGTTTTAGGTTTGCAGAAATCTATGTTCCTGTCATATTTGCTTATTGGGGAAAACGCCAACCGGAGTCTCTGTTTTGAAACGGATTGAAATGTATGCAAACCACACCGACTTTGCATTTTTGAACATGGGGAAAATCGTTTTTTCTACTTGTTGAGGTAATTGGAAAGCCCAATTCTCCTATTGGGACGATTTTAAGCAATTTTGAGACGTCACTATGTCACTTGTTAAAAGTGCTGGATCACACACAACAGCAAGCCAAGCAAATGAAAAAGAAAACAACCACAGATTCATGAACACAACAGAAAAGAGCGCATCCCTGCAAAAAATGCGACTAGTTTGGGATGAATCCGTGATGAGTCGCAAAGAGTATGCGATTATAGCCAGTTCTGATCTCTTTGTATGGGTTGGAGTGGTTCCTTTTGTTGAACATGTCCTATGGAGAGACCAATTGTTCCAGTTTATGTCTGAAGGGGTAGTGTCGGACTGGTCCTCTTATACACCTACGGGTACTGTCGGACAATCCTCTTTGGAATGTTTGACACTTCCTCTTTTTACCCCCTTGGGTACTGTTTAAGATGCCACCTTTTTACACCTACGGAGAGATCCTTTCTGTATTGCTCGACACTTCCTCTTTGTACCCCTATGGAAAGTGTCCGACAGGCCCTTTTTGTATCCATACGGGTAGTGTCGGACATATTCTCTTCGTACCTCTACAGACAAGTAGAGTCAGACAAGTCTCTTTTGTTCGCCTATGGGTACCTGTACGGAAATTCTTACGGATTTAATATTTTTAAACTCAATGCAATATTCTTATTTTTTCGTACTGGTGTTGTAGAATAATAAAACAAAACCAATATTACGATAATGGAACATATGGTCCTTGCATTTTATGTTCGGTATATGTCTCCGCATTTTTCTAAAAAATGCTATTCAATCACATTTAACCCTTTTTGTTTTATCATTTCGGTGCTGTTTGTTTTTTATTGTCAATTGGCTACATAAATTTCAAACTGACTCATGCCAAATATACTCCAAAGGGACTAGAGGGTATCAATTATGCCCCAATGTGGACAAAAGAGATCAATCGCTGACCGCTCTCCTTAGGGATTAATCGCACGATTTTTTGCAGGGATTTTATTCATACATATACACACATAGAAGGCAAAGGTAACATGAGATGCAGAGTTGTACACAGATAAAAGGCACATATTACCCTGCAAAAAATGCGATTAGTCTAGGATGAATCTGGGTTGAGTCACAAACGAATATGCGACTATAGCCAGTTCTTATCTCTTTATATGGGTTGGAGTGATCCCTTTTGTTTGAGCATGTCCTATGGAGAGACCAATTGTACCTGTTTATGCCTGAACGGGTAGTGTCGGACCTGTCCTCTTTATACCCTTACCGGTACTGTCGAACAGATCCTTTTTGTACTGTTCAACACTTCCTCTTTGTACCCCATTGGGTACTGTTCAACACGCGCTCTTTGTACGTCTACGGGTATTGTCGAGACAGATCCTTTTTCCACTCTCCGGTATTCCCTTTCGGATACCGTTTTGTCACGTCCTCTTGTACAACTGCGGGTACTGTCGGACAGATCGTCTTTGTTTTACGGATTTTTAAATTTTTTAAACTCTATTACAATATTCTGATTTTTTTCCTATTAGTGTTGTAGAATAATAAATACAAAACAAATATTACGATAGTGGGACATATGGTCCTGGTATTTTAAGTTGGTATAGATGTCCCCATAATAATTCTATTTAATCATATTTAAGCTTTTTATTTTATTATTCAAATTTCCAGATCAAGGCCACGCACAAATAAAAATAACAAATATTTTATTTATTTCAATAATAATTTTTAATTTCTTTGCTGTTAGTTTTTTTAAATTGGCCACATAATTTCAACTGACTGATGCCAAATACAACCAAAAGGGACTAGAAGGGATCTATTATACCCCAATGTGGACAAAAGAGATCAATCGCAGTTCGCTCTCTTGAAGGATTATCGCACAATTTTTTGCAGGGTACTGAGACTTATACATTTACATAGAAGAAAACAGAGAATAAAAGATACAGAAACAAAAACTAATTGAGCAACTGCTTGAAAACGCTATTCGCGGAAAGTATAGTTCCTGGAAAAAATATGCGAATGAAGCACCTGAGAGTATCAGTGCAGCGCAAGCTACGGAAGAGGAATCAGTTTGATTTTAATACGCTACAAGTGAAGTACGCGAGTAATTTAATTGTGAAGTACAACTTAATACGCTCGTAGCGTTGTATATAAGGAACATTACGCTATACTGAATATTTGATATATTTAAACGACGATTCAACGATTCGAATGATAAAAGAAGATGCAGAATACTCAAGAATTTCTTAATATTTGTTTCGCTATACTAATATAACCTTTTTAACCCTAGTTCGACCGACGATTTTTACACCTATTTGTGGCCGACGCAAACATACCGGTGACTGCCAGAAAAAGAATAAAAGTATTCAACCCGTTACAGTTGTCTATGACTAAAATTACAAAATTTTTTTTGTATTTTTTCGGCTTAAAATTAATAAAGTTAAGAAGTTACGGAAAATGAGTTAAAAAAATGTATTAAGAATGTATTTTTTGAGGGGAGAATATGAAGAAGTCATCTCGGTGATCCTCGGCCGAAGAGGGTTAAAACATTTTCGATATATTTAAGGAATAACATTTAACCTGTTTATGATCACCTCAGAATTATTTGGTGAAATTTGTTTAAACCATATTCAAATTTTTCCAGACACCTGATTTTTTAGACTCTTCAAATGAACTTGAATAATTTTTTTTTCAAAGCTATTGTTTCACTTCAACAAAAATACTGCAGCTTAGCGGGTTAATTAGTTTGCAAAAAAATATTGCTTTTGAATACATAAAATTCAATGCGACCACATTGTGTGGCTACAAATTACACTTTTGATTCAATTATTATCCATTAACTTTTGTCATCATTCAATTGCAATGCGCCACTATTACCTGTGACAGGTTTAATTTAATTTTCGTTTATTGTTTTTGTTGTATGCGGTAAATTCCTTTCCGCAGTTAATAATTCCCAGTATGCAATTAATACAAAGCTCCTTATAACTAGCTATTCTAAGCAAGGCAGGTATTATAGTGCAAAATATAGTATAGCAAAATGGTCTTTATTTACAACACCGCCACCTTTCCCCACCACCGTTCTCCACTTAATTGTTTAAAAATGAAACTTATTAGGTTAAATATAAATTCCTCCGTCGGAAATTGTCCGATAAGCACATGCTATTCGTATAGCTGTAATATGGTAGGCTACTGATATATCTTTTACGTGTGTCATTTATATCCGTTCCATACTGGTGCTGTATATAATATTATAGAGCTGGTTACGTTGAATAATAGATGACGTGTAGCTTCGCTTGGGCATTATTCGCGATAGGGCTCCACTAGCTTTAGATATTTTCTCTCCCACCTCGCAAAAATGCTCTTTAAAGGTTAGTGTTAGCCATTTTTAATACCTTTATATTAAGTCCCTTTCATGTTTGTCCCCTCATTTCCCATACGAATTTTTGACCCACGGAAAAGTCTTTTTGGGTAACTTCCCGTTGAGATAGACGCTTGATACTTAGAACATAGTTCAGATCTGGGAGACATTACAATACAAGGGAAAAAAATCCAATAGGTAGCGCACGGATCGAGATATACAGAAAACTAATTTTAAAATGGAAATTTAGCGATCGATTTTAACTAGCTTCTCCGTGATCCAGAGACTTGCAACTTAGTACGTAGTTTGCGAGTCGATGGCACTACAACTCGTGGAAAAAAATGTCGCCAGCTGGCGTCGGTGAGCTAGAGACTTGAAGCTTGGGCCGTGAGTCAGAAATCGATGAAAATTCAATATTTTATTTAAAAAAATTCGCTAGGTGGCGCATGGATCGAGATATTAAGAAAATTAATTTTGATTTGGGAATTTTTCAATCCATTTTTAACTAACCTCCCGGTGACCTAGAGAGCTGAAACTTAGCACACAGTTCGAGGCTTGGGGACAATACAATTTACAGAAAACAAAATTCCGCTAGGTTGCGCGCTACGTGAGATAACTACAAATCCTTGAAAAACGAGGGGAATCTTGCAATAGATCTTTGAGTAACTTCCCGGTCAGCTGGAGATATGAAATTTGAGCCGTAGTCAGAACCCGGTGACAATAGAATATTTCATCAAAATAATTTCGCTAGGTGCCGCATGGATCGAGATATTAAGAAAATTATTTTTGATTTGGGAATTGTCAATCCATTTTTAACTAACTTCCTTGTGACCTAGAGACTTGAAACTTGGCACACAGTTCGAGGGCTTGGTGACAATATAATTTATAGGAAACAAAATTCCGCTAGGTGGCGCGCTAAGTGAGATAACTACAAATCCTTGAAAAACGAGGGGAATGTTGCAATAATTTTTCAGGTGAGCTGGAGATATGAAACTTGAGCCGTAAATCAGAATTCGGCGACAATGCAATATTTTATCAAAAAAATTCCGCTAGGTGGCGCATGGATCGAGATATTAGGAAAATTAATTTAATTTGGGAATTTTTCAATCCATTTTAACTAATTTCACGGTTACCTAGAGACTTGTAGCTTAGCACATAGTTCGAGACCCGTCGACAATACAATTTGTAGAAAACAAAGTTTCAGCTGTGCAAATTAAGTAGCTGACAAACGAGGTGGAATTCTCTTGTTATGATGCACATTCACCAGCAATAGAAATTCACCACATCAACAATTATGTTGAATTTACGTCCTCAACAATTGTGACCAATTCACCAACAACGATTGCGGCTTCGCCAATTATGAGAATAATCACCAACAAGAATCATTTACCACATTCATCTCTTTGTCCAATTCACCCGCTCCACAAATATCAAGAACATCGAACGGCTATAATAATTCACCGATTTATATGTAGCACACATACACACATCTTTCTACAGTCACCTAAGCCGAATATATATATAGACGTAGTACGTCCGAGCAACGCCATAGAAAGGGTAGCTATTTGAACAAATAAATAAAGAATATTCACTTAGGATTACTTTAATTAGTAATTAAATTCAGTTGCCTTTTGTAGGCAGTACTAAAAAATTTAAAATAAAAGATGATAAAAAATTTTAAGGACTACCTTTATATAAATGGACAAAAAATAGAAGGCAATTTTTCCTTTAATACAGACATAGTTTGTTGAATTTTGACTAAAGACTTTAGCAATAGCTCTTGTAAAAGAAATTTGGGATTTACTATAAAGGTGGATCGCAATCTTTCAATTTAAGGCAAACCATGTACTTGGGATTAACTAATTGATTATTTAAAATTTAAACCACTTTTGTACAAATGCCAGCCATTTCCAGCCCCATGCTCGTCAGCTTTTCCTTAATTCTACTCACGGCATCACTCCGGGAAGGTCAATTTTTTAGCACACCATCATACATCGCATTCCATAGCATTGGTCCTAAAAAAGATCCCTGAGGGACACCGCCGGTGCTGTTGTGCCTTGTTGGTCACTCATCCGTATCAAATAGGGGTACTCTGTCGCTAAAATAGCTACCAATTATTCTGACAGGTAAGCAGTTGTGGCAGTGTTTCGTAACACTGCCTTTATCTGTATCCAGTTCCAGGTGTTAAACATATTTCTAATATCCAAAATCATCAGTGCACAAGGTTTCCTTTTATTTTCGCCACCGGTTTTAGCTCTGTGGGCTACATTCACAACTGTTTGTATTCCATATATTGTGGATCTTCATTTTCGAAATCCAAACGGACTATTTGATAAGCCACCTGCGCTTTCCAGGGTCTGCTGCAGACGGTCACTTATAATACGTTCGAGCATCTTCCCATTGAATCCAACAAACAAAATGTCCTATATGAGAATGGCTGGTCGGACATCTTAAACGGTTTAGCCATTAATTAATATTCGCCACAATAGTTTGATCGACTAATGTCGAAAAATTCCAATCATCCGCTCATTACAAAAAGAATATTGCTTCCTGGCTAGATAATAATCTGAGAATTCTGTCTATATGTCACATTGAGACTGCCCAGTTTTCTAAGTTGTTCCATATTCTCGCTACTTAAGAAGTTCTATGTATATAAAAAACAAGTCCTCGGATATGAAGACAACCCTTTACTGATGACAACCCCTGCAAACGTTTGAAGGACTATGATTTACAGGCATGCACCTGAAATCGTCCGCTCCCTTAATGGGATTGGTGCGAATGCCCAGCCGGTTGATTTTCTCGTAAAAACAAGATCCGGCAACATCGCCATACAAGAAATGCGAAAGACAAAGCAAGGAAAGAGAAAATTTAAAATTGTGACATTTATGTAGCGGCCATACAAATAAGCGTGGGGTACGATTCGTGGTCGGAGAGAGATTTGTTCGCCAAATACTGAGATTCACGTTTGTGGACGAACGTCTCGCTGCTATCCAAATAAAAGGAACTTTTTTTTATATATAATTCATCTGCATTCATGCACCGACTGAGGAGAAAAACGATGAGTTGAAATACAATGCATAAAAATGTTCATCAAACTACATGGCTCACCTTTAATTAAAATGCACACAATAGGATCGATAGTCGAGATAGACGGACGGCATGCGAACAATCCGAGGACCTAACATCGACTCAGATCGCCATTCAACCACAGACAAGACACGCGACCGACGAACAAAAACCCACGGAAATTTAGACGTCGAAAGGCTGCATTGCAACAGCTTGCCAATGATTTCGCAACTCAATTCTCACACCTGCTCTCTGAGAATACAAGTCAATCCGATTGATTAGCAGTGGGAGCATATCTAAAAGGACGAAGAATGTCGCGTTGTAAGAGAAATAAAAGACGCTGCCTACAGGGCTACGTTAAAGCTAGAAGAGTTGCAAACGCTACCGCGAGTTGAAAAATAAATCGAGTCGCGTTTAAAGGTAGAAAAGGAAGAATGGCGTGAGGAGCTTAAACCGCTAGCCACCTGGAATAACGCTCGCAAAGTTTACCAAAATTCTGAAAGTTCCTTTAAATCCATGGCAAACTCCTATAAAAACGATAATGGCGGCCTTTCAAATTATATACTGAGAGTACTTAGATCTTGGAGGGATCACTTCTCCGTCTTTCTAATTGCGGACAGCGATTTGGTGGCCATCCAAATATGACGAACACAAAACAGCAATAACCAGTTTTGAAATCAACAAGGCCACGGGTGTTTATGGATTAACTGCGAAGCTATTCAAATAAAGCTGCAAAGAGTTGGTATGGCGCATGCATAAGGTTTTTTGCAAATTAATGGTCGGACAAATGCAAACCCAACGACTGGAGGCTATGTGCTCTTTTCCCAGTCCACAATAGAAAATCCAGTAAACTATGCCAAATATCGCGGAATCAGCGTTTTTAATAACATATAAGGTCCTGTCAATCGTATTGTGCGAAAGATTGAATCTCATCGTTGACTAGATATTCACAATGTGCTAAATCTTGGAAAACACCTGCGAAAAAAGAATTGACACACACCAACTGTTCGTCGATTTTATAAGCCGCTTCGGCAGCATGAAAAGAAGCCGCCATGTCTGAGCTTGGTTGCCCAGTAAACTTACAAGGCTGTGTAAATGCCGTTGAGCAACACCACCAGCTTAGTCAGAATTGCGAAAGATTTCTATGATTTGTTCGAATCTAAAGAGGTTTCAGACAGGGTGACCCCATATCGTGCGGTTAGCTGAAGAACTTAACCGATTTGAAATAATATGCTACAAAAGTGTGCTGACGACTTTGATATCATCAGCCTGAACACCCGCGTCGTAAGTTCTGTTTGCTCCAAACTGTACAATGAAGTGGAAAAATGGGTTTGATGGTGAATGAGGACAAAACGAAGTACTTGCTGCCCTCAGCTAAAGCACTAGCGCATTTGCGCCTTGACAACCACGCCCCTGTTGGCAGCCGTACAATTGAAATAGTAAAATACTTTGTTTGTTTTTGGAACCAACTTTAGCACAAACAACAAAATCAGCTCTGAAATCCAGTGCAGAATCACTCTTGTAAATAAATGCTACTTTGGACTAGGTAGGCAATTGAACAGTTAAGTCCTCTCTTGGCAGACGAGAATTTTGCTCTAAAAGTCACTTGTCGTCCCCGTCCTTCTATATGGTGCTGAAGCATGGACCATGACAACATCAGATGAGGCAGCTGTAATAGTGCTCGGGAGTGAACTTCTTCGAAAGTTATATGCGTTGGCCACGGCAAGTATACAGAGCTTTGCTTTACGTAAACTTAAAGTCTCTTGTTTTTTGCAAGTAAGATTTCAAAACTAACTAGTGCTTTGTAATTTGCTGCGTGAATTAATATAAACTTTTTCGCAATTCACATAGCGAGAGGACTAGTAGTGTTACTCTTGGAGGAAAATAGTGGACAAAAATAAGAAGAAGAAGAAAATTAAAAGTAGAAAATAAAGCTAGTGCAACAATCTGATAATCTCTGATAATGTCGTAACGACTATGCTCCACACCCTTACCATACAATTTACCGTAAAACAGATTGAAATGAGAAAAAAATGTAATTGGATATGTGAGTAAGTGCAAATGTAGTTGCTATAGCTACATATATATGTGTGAAGCGAACATTGAAAAAGTCAGATAATTACTCAGCTCATTTAAGTCGTTAGGTGCATACAAACATACATACATACAAACGAAATTAAGGAGGTGGGCAAATGTGATATGTAGGTAATTTCGAGAGGTGTGTTTTTGGACTCGGTTATCGTTATAAGGCGACATAGAAAATTACTTAATTGTACAAAGGTGAGTGGATTTAAATTGATGTTTACTTAATTGAAATTAAAGCTTTCAGCATGAAACTACAACTAATTTAATGTGATTTACTTTTAGCAATCAAACACATGTGCACATATCGTTAGATTAATGTGAAAATCTGCTAAGTCACTTTTTTGAAAAATTGTATTTTAATGCAGTTTTAAAACTGAATTCAAAATACATCGATCACAAGAATAAAATATTTAAATTTTTAATTTTTACGTGCTGTTTGCAATGATGTGTAAATGTGCTAAGTCGTCAACTGTTCAAAAAAAAACGTGCTAAGTCAACCAGTCAATAATATCAATCTGAATTGCTAGTCCTTTCTTTGTGCGCGCATTTAATTTACTTATTTAATTCATTCAGTCTAAATGTACATGCTTTGTTATTGTTGTTGTTGTTGTTGTTATATTAACGACAAAGACGCTCCCCGAAGGCTTAGAGCCAATGTTGATGGTCCTTTGCCGCATATAGATCCGGTACATTCCGGTAACAAAGCACCACTCGGGAACGATTTATATGACCACATTAAGTCTTCTAGGCCATCCCGTCCTCCCCACCCCCTAGTTCCATGAGGAACTTGGGGTAGCCAGAGCTTCGGCTGTCAATGAAACAGATTTCGCCACGGGTAGGTGAGGTTGCCAATTGGGTTGGAGAAGCTATATATTGCGCTGGCAATCCCTGGAGAGGGTTGCTTACACAACCCCTTGAAATTGGATTCACCCAATTGAGACATAACCTTGGTTTTTGGTAAATGCTTTGCGCTGACCATAATCTACTTCTATTATTACATGTCGATAACTACATGCTTTGTTACAGACTAGTTGAAAATAGAAAACTATTCAAGCTTAAACTTATATAAGCTGTTATTAAAATTAAGAACACTACTGAATCGATTTGCTAAATGTATATTCCTAGTTATAGGTTCATTCACAGCATAATTCGTTTAATTAGTTATTTAGATAAATAATCTATTATGCCCATGATCACGCATTGGAATATATGGAATGAACAAATTAGAAAAATCAGAGTAATTCGTGCTAACGTTTATTACATTATAGGCAAGCATGAGTGAGACTCAAGTTGTTCTGTCATGCAAAGCCTGAAGACCAAGCAATTTGCACCTGCACGTAAAGCAATTTTTGTAAAAAATTTTTGAACTCTCTCAGTTTTATAGGAGTCAGCTTCATAGAAAGGATTCCATATTTTTGAGCCATATTCAAGACGACTTCTGACCAAGGATATATAAAGTGCCTTCAACGTCATAGGGTCCTTAAAGTCACTGGTGTTACGTCTTCTGAACCCAACCATTGCAACAAATTTTGAAACAACGAAGCCAATGGTACTAGAAAAAGAGAGTTTGGAGCTAAAAACTACACTCAAGTCTTTACTCTCTTGACAACGATTAAGATATTTAGTATTTAGTTTGTAGATAAAGTATGCGGCAGTTGTTTTTTTTTGGAATAAGACACAACACAACATTTGTTTGAATTTAAATATGAATTATTGTCTGCGCACCATCCGGAAAAAGAGTCCAGATCAGAACCGTTAGAAATAGTTTGACAAATAGATAGTATTTTTTGCGAAATATATAGTTTTAGTTTTTATTTCAATCACTAAAGGTGAGGAGAGATGGTAAAACATATTCAGTAAAAAGTGCCGTCAGGATAAAAAATTTGATATGAGTGCGTAAATTGTGCTAAGTCATAAATAGTTGCTGGGTTGGCATACATGATTTTTATTTATCTTTCTCGAAGCTTCTACACTCAAAAGCATTGCAATTAAGGTATCCTCATTCACAGAAGAAGAAGAAGGTTATTTCAAAAGTTATTAATTTTTTTTTCGTCTCTTGTAAAATTCGTAAAAGATGACTTAGCACATTTTCACATTAAGCTAACGATATATGTAAGTTATCACGCGCCAGTTGCCCTTATCGCAACATTCCCCACGTGTGGCCAATACACGCGCGCCAAGTCAGCAAATTATATTTCTCACAAAATACGGCTGCGCATGGCAACCTAACACCTTAATTCAAGGCCATGGTTAGTGACGGAAAATAACACTCATGCTACGGAATTACTCCAGACGCACAGCCAGCTAAATTCAATTACACATGATTGTGAAATGCACACATACAGCACCTGTGGGAAGAAACCGACTTCAACATTCTCACACAGCGGGCTGTCAACAAGTTACGCAAGAGGTGCGTCGCGGCTTGTTGACTGGCTATACAGGGGAGCAGTTGTGGCAGACCCGGCGGTCGAGTTCGGGACGGATTAGCATTAACAATAAATTAGTCTTAGTTCTAATTGTGAATGAATTACATTAAAATATACTTGAAGAATACTATTTGAACTTGTGTTGTGGGCGGGTTGGCCCAACAAATAAATTTTTTTTATAAACAAGGACTATAGTCCTTTAACTTGTATATATTTACGATAGTGAACGGTATCCAGTGTCTACAGTGAAACAGATGAACAATATTTTACCACCATTAGCGCCACAAAAAGATCAATAAAGGGAGTGGTGGTGGGAGTAAGAGTTGGAGTGGAAGTGAGAGTAGGAGTTGAAGTGGGATTTGAGATGAGAGTGAGCGACGACTGGAAGTGGGAGCGGGAGTGGAAGTTGGAGTTGGTA
This sequence comes from Eurosta solidaginis, assembly GCA_029619165.1. NCBI lineage: Eukaryota > Metazoa > Arthropoda > Insecta > Diptera > Tephritidae > Eurosta > Eurosta solidaginis. The sequence continues at coordinate 29,206 of JARSSU010019577.1, forward strand.
TAGGCAGTGGGAACTAGAATATGAGTGGGTGCAGAATTTGGAGTGGGAGATGGATATGGGATGAGAGTTGGAGTGGCAGTAAGAGTGGAAGTGAAAGGAGGAGTGGGAGTTGGAGTGGGATAGGGAGTAGGAGAGGTAGTGGTAATGCGAGTGTTAGAGGGGGGTAGATAAATGGAACAAGGGAATAAAACAAGAAAGGAAGGTTAAGTTCGGGTGTAACCGAACATAACATACTCAGCTGCCAATTACAGCTTGCAAAACTTTTAAACTACCTTCTTTTAAAAGTAGGCGGTGCCACGCCCATTGTCCAAAATTTTACTAATTTTATATTCTGCGTCATAAGGTCAACCTCCCAAATTTCATCGCTTTATCCGTCTTTGGTAATGAATTATCGCACTTTTTCGGTTTTTCGAAATTTTCGATATCGAAAAAGTGGGCGTCGTTATAGTCCGATTTCGTTCAGTTTAAATAGCGATCTGAGGTGAGTGCCCAGGAGAACTTACATACCAAATTTCATTAAGATACCTCAAAATTTACTCAAGTTATCGTGTTCACGGACAGACGGAAGGACGCATGGACGGGCGTACGGACGGACATGGCTAAATCAATTTCTTTTTTGCCCAAATCATTTTGATATATAAAAGTCTATATCTATCTCGATTAGTTTATGCCGTTACGCGTTACTGTTATGCCAACAAAATTAATCACCCCTATTCTGCATTTCGATTACGTTCCCGTTCTACGCTTCGCTTTAATCGAAGTTGGGTATTCTGCATTACCGCGGAATTGTAACGAGAAGAGGAAGAGCAAATGATTTTTCGAAATCAGATGTTTGTACGGAATGTGTGAACAGTGGAACAAAATAAATTAAAAACAATTTGTAAAAAACACTGAAAAACGATTATGTTTTATTATCCACGCCATTTTGTGCAAAAAAAGCAATAGAATATATTGCCGCAGTGTTACATTTTTTTGAATGAAGTGCTTTCATAAGTGTGTTTTTGTCGTTCTTTTGGCCAATTCCCTGCTGTGGTCACCGAGTTTTGTTAAAACGGATTCCTGCACGAATACAGTTAACATTTTCTGAATTTTATGGATGCTAATTTCATTACACTGGCCTAGAATACTCTATAAAGATTTATTTATTCTTTCCGCAAGGATTGTTTACGTTTTCGTTTCACCTTCTTCTACTCCGGCAGCTTGCTTTGGCATATAACTGGACCCAACGAACAGACACAAATTATAGCTGTCTATTATAATGGAATCAATAGCCGCGGCTTTATTTGTGGAGTTGGAAAGCAACGCACACGAAAATGGCCAGACGAGAATGGAAAGGCAAATATTGCGAGATTTGTGTAATCCATTTGAGATGAACGAGGAATTGTAAGAAATTGAACTTAAAAGTGGTAAAGTTTAATTACTTATTTTCTTATTTAGGTTCAAAAAAATGTTTTCGACTTAATAAGGATGCTTTCAAGTATATGTTAGATACTTTTGCGGGCAAATTCGTCCAAGGACTTCGGCATCGACATCTTTCCTTAATATTGTAGTAGCTGCTTTGAGATTTTTTGCAGAAGGCAGTTACCAGCATGGAAAAGTGGCGGATTATAATGTAGGAATGGGAGATTCAACAGTGTCGAAGTCACTGTCTACGTTTCTGGATGTAATGCAACCAAAATTATGCCCTCAGTGGATAATATTTGAACAAAGTGAAGAGGAGAAAATACAAGCGAAGCAAGAATTTTATGCGAAGGCTGGCTTCCCAGCAGTCTTAATATCCCGCTTTGTTGCCATTAAATTAGCCAACATCTCATACGTGCCCTTGTGTTGGAAACATATGAAAAACAATCACCAACAAGCCTTTCACATTTCTCAACAAGTTTTAATTACATTTTTATTAAAATTCTGTTATAAATTAATAAAAAAATAAAAAGAAACCATTTTTTCCGCCAACAAATTTGCAACTTAGAAAAACGGAACTACGATCGAATGCTGAATACACAAAATCGAACGATTCGAAGTTGGATCGAAAGAGATTGGAACACATAACACCAAAGTTGCCAAATCGAAAAAATTCCAATCCAAGTCGAAATACAGAATAGGGGTGAATATACTCTGTGAGCTCTGCTCAGCTGAGTGTAAAAGTAGGACGAAGTAGACGAGAATAGTATAAGGCGAGAAGAGGGGATGCAAGGCTCACGTAGGAAAACTAATTTTCGGCATGGCATATTCTGTCTTGTACACTGGTCTTCAAATAAAATTCGAATTTGAGAATTGTTTCTTCTTTTAGGGCGTGGCTTCACATAACTTTTCTAAGAGCATTAAATACAGTACATTAGTTTGAAACCTAATATAAGTCAGAGATGAACATTCTCACAAGTATTGGGTGACTATTTCTGCGCAGTTTGCTTAATATCTTGCAGGTCTCCAAGAAGTACCAGCTGAATAACGCTATCGCCTGGAGTCTGCTATGTATAAGTGTTTTGATTGATGTCAGCGGATGTTACATCTAACTAGATCGCTTGCATACCACGCGCCCTTTCACCGAATCTGCGCAGATCTTGCGTCCTATCACCAAGCGTACAGCTATGTAAATAATGCATAATGGAACGATTTTTCGTCATGCTTTGTCAATATTCTAGCTGTATAAGAAAGACTGACTGACGCCGACCCCTTAAGCTTCTCAAAAAATATACCAGCTCCCAAATCGCAATCCATTTTGGACCTGATGGGGTAAAGAGAAATTATGTCCTTCCTATACACTGAAAGAAATGGCGTTAGTAAAATCATCATCTCTGTTCTGTTGTTCTAGACTTAACGGAGATTCGGTGAAATTGATCGAATTATGGTTATTTGTTAAGCGAACAAATTAGTTTATTCATTTCAACAGAAGAGAAGTTGTCCTCTTAAGTAAATAAAATTCTGTAAAATTGACAGATTCTTAATCAATCTAACTGATTTTTTCTGTTAACACAACTGATCTTACAGTTCATTTCAACAGCGAACAACAGTCAATACATGAGCAAATTTCAAGCAGAATTTTACGCTCACTGCTCTCTCTACTTTGTACTTATGACGATGGTGCCACTTGTTAAAAAACACACCAAATCGAAAGAACACACAAATTGGGAAAACAACAAAAAACTAGTTTTTCAGTTATCAATACAAAAAAAAACCTTTTTTGAATTTAATGTGCATAACACTGCAAAAAGTTATACGATACCGGGACGCCTATTTATCGGGTACAATTTTGCAACTTCTCCTCCAAGCGAAATGCAAAATTGTGCCATCTTGTTGCAAAAGTTTTGTTTGAACGAATAGGATTTTTCCAAAATTAGTAACATTTTGTTCAAGTTTTTACGAATTTTCACTCACGCGAACGAATATAAGAATATACAAGATAATAAAAAACATCCTCCCTTAATGTTGATATTTCCGACAGCATAAAAGTTTGATTTGTTTTGGAATCGTTTCAAAATTAAGTGTTACGAAATTAAACTTGCCGTATTATATGTATGTTGAATTACCTTCCAGCGATTTCATTCTTTACTTTTCTATAGCTTACAAGTTCTATATTTAAAATGTTATGTCAAACATTTATACTAAAAGTTTTGTTCGAAAAAATCACGTGTGGCAACTCTATATGCGAGAGAGGAAATTGAGAATAAGCAGTAAAGTGACGCCCGGCGAAGGTCAAAACTATAAATTAAATAAATTATAAAAAACTAGATTTACCAGACGCACGTTGTAACGCCCGAGATCGAATGGATGTTGCGTTATTTTTTCTCTTTTGTTTGTTGATAATTTAATTTATTGTTCTGTAAATCGAATTGAATTGTGTACGCATATTTGGTGAAATTTTCTGTTAAAACATTTTATTCTTGTATCTTATTGTATCTTATTTTATATTATTGTATTGCTTTTACCGCTGATGATTGTTGCTTTGATTACATTCCGAAGCACGACTGGTGATCCAATTTCCAAAGTTGATATATGCGCAGGCATTCCCTTTGGTTCTAAGGAGTATAGAAATTCATTTGTATAACTCACAATTTTATCTTCATCTGTAACTATGTCGATCGATTTATATTTCGTCACTTCACCAGGAAATTGATTTTGAAAGTGATCATTGATTTTGTTAACATGATCATTTTTGGGAGCTTATATAGTTCTTTCGCATTGCCAAAAAACAAAAACATTTAAATTAAAAATTCTTAATTCTGAAATATGAAAAACTTTCGTCTTGATCGAAGAAACCTCGAGCCAAAATTTGGTGATGATCGAAGTATAGCAAACACGTTTTCATAGGGAATACACACACAGAATTTGATTTTTATAGAAGATGTAGATAGACTGAAGCTAAACAATTTGTTTAACAGCGGCAGATTACTAAACGTCCAAAAGGCATAACAGCTAAACTCAACAGTGCAGTCAAACTTTAGGTGTTAAAATAACTTAAGTTTGTATGGCAGCCATAGTTTTTTCCCCATTCCACATTTTACTGGAGGTTTTAGGACTTAACGTCACATAGCTCCTTACCAATTTTATTTATCCTACCATTACGACATCCAGATATATGCAGTATAATATATTCCATTTGTATGGGAGGTGGCACGCCTCCTTTTTCCCAATTCCATATTTTCTTGGTGGTGTTAAGGATTGACCTCAAATAACTCCTTACTGAATTTCAATGTTCTGGCATGCATACCTTCAAAGTTATGCATTACCAAAGATTCCATTTGAATGGGAGGTGCCACGCCCCCTTTCTCCAAATTCCGCATTTTCTTGGTGGTGTTAGGGATTGACTTCATATAACTCCTCATTGAATTTCAATGTTCTGGCATGTATACTTCAAAGGTATGCAGTACCAAATATTCCATTTGTATGGGAGGTGCCACGCCCCTTTTATATATCGAAATTATTTTTAGCCTAAAACCTTCCTGTTGATCGAAGGAACCCATAACCAAATTTGGTGATGATTGATTTGTGGGAAATACGTTTCCATAGCGAACACACACACACAGAGAATTTGATTTATATATATATATGACTAAACCGATTTGGGATTTCAAAATCAACTAACCGCCATCTCTCCTTCCTGTATCTTTCCTAAAAATTTCATGGCAATCTGTCGAACCGTTCTCGAGTTATGGAGCGACAATCAAAATATACACTTCTTTTTATATATAGATAATATTTGGTGAAATTGCGTTTAATAAAACAAAGTAATAAAGTGTATAATGTTTAATGTATGTGTATAATGTTTAATTGTAAAGTTGAAATAAAGTTCTTGAAACCGATGCCAATGTGGTTTAAAAAACCGGTACATGCTCTTATTTTCGCTAGAGCATGTACTAACGCGTGTGTGAATATGTATGTATATATGGCAACATACTTTCGTACAATGCTTTCGATGGTGATTCGGGACAAGTTTTGTTTATTTGAATTTAGATTTAAGTTATTATTATTTTAATTCGCATTGATAAATATAGCAACAAAATCATTAGAAATGAAATGTACTTATATGTAATTTATACAAATACAAAAACTGCGTAAGTTTAAAAATATATTTATCCGGCTTTTATATTTTCCACAGGTATTAATGTCATAGATATGAACAGAAAACTCTGTTGATGAAAAATTTACGTTATTAATGTAGAAAAAACAAAAATAGCTGTTATTTCAATAGATTTCACTGTCAGTATCATTTCGACAATAAACACTGTTAATTTGACAGTTAACCCTGGTTATTTCGAACGAACAGAAATCCCTTTCATATTAACAGTTTTGATTGGTATTCTTAGAGCGACAGTAATAATTGCTAATTTAACCTTCACCGCAGCAGTATATATGTACATATGTAAATATTGGAATTTTCAAAATGCTGTAAATCTTACATTTTAGGTCGTATTCTAAAGTCGTTTGGACTCAGTGGCCAACTTTTCGCCTTTTATCCAAAATTAAGACAAAAAATATTTTTAATAATAATGAGCTTAAGGCCGTGGTTAAATAAAACACAATGTTTAAAATTCATTGGTTTTTTTAATTTGTCAATATTTCGGCTTCAGTCTGAAGCCATCTTCAGGAACTGTGTGGTTCCTGAAGATGGCTTCAGACTGAAGCCGAAATATTGACAAATTAAAAAAACCAATGAAATTTTAAACATTGTGTTTTATTTAACCACGGCCTTTAACCTCATTATTATTAACATAACGTAAACGCATAAGGCTATAAAAATTACCAAAAAATATTTTTTTTAATTTTTTTTGCTTTTGATGGGTACTTTGTCATTTTGTGTACATATCGAAGCGGTATATACATAAGTAAATATGGGTTATTTTATGTAGGTTTTGAAGTAAGGTTATCTTCTTTCGCACAGAAAGTCAAAAAATATTTTTTAAGTTATTTGGAAATATTTTGTTGACAATTGTTACATTTTATCAGTGTTTTACTGTGTATAATGCAAACAGGCTTCTTGCACTGATGGCATAGTTTTCTTGTCGGTATCTTTCTTTTAGATTCTTTGTGATAGCATATGCAGCATATTCCTTTAACTTCTGAATGTCCACGATCGTCCTTATCTGAAAAAGCTTCATGGAATTCAAGATCCATTGATGATGAGCAGGCCCTGAATACTTTTCCCAGTCACCCATTCTATAGCGCTACGCATTGGAAAATAAGCTACAAGTCTTGTCTTCATTGCCCGTTTCAGTATCAGAGGCATAAATAATTTTCTCCCAATTCTTGCAAAAATATGCGACGCCGACCTATAAATGAACCCGAGTTTTATAGCTAAATAATATTTGTATAATAAAATTAAAGAAAAAAAACTTTTTTAAAAATAAGCTTTTATTATTGGTTAATAAAATTAACTAAAAAGTAAACAATAAATTGACTCTAAAGAAATATAACACTTTATAAGTTCATTGTAAGCTTTAACGATAATTAGGCTTTTTCGTCTGCGACAAAAGAATTCTATATTGTACATAATTATATATTTTTAACATTAAAACTTTACACCTAAATTATTAAACCTTACAGTTTATATCACAGTTCTAATTGTTCTAATAAAAAACGTGTTGAATTTTGATGGTATAATTAAGAACATTTAGGATCTCCTTTTCTTGCTATCGCAATGTAACACGCTTTTATTAGAACAATTAGGACTGTGATATAAACTGTAAGGTTTAATAATTTAGGTGTAAAGTTTTAATGTTAAAAATATATAATTATGTACAATATAGAATTCTTTTGTCGCAGACGAAAAAGCCTAATTATCGTTAAAGCTTACAATGAACTTATAAAGTGTATTTTCTTTTAGAGTATTTCTTTTATTTCTTTAGAGTCAATTTATTGTTTACTTTTTAGTTAATTTTATTAACCAATAATAAAAGCTTATTTTTAAAAAAGTTTTTTTTTCTTTAATTTTATTTTTTACTTTTTAGTTCGTTTTATTAACAAGTAATAGAAGCTTGTTCTTAGAAAAGCCTTTTTTTAAATTTAATTTAAATAGGAAATTTTTTTTAAATTTTTAGTAGGGTAAAATATTGTTTAAATTAGTTACGTAGTCTTTACTTAGTTATTTGTAACGTTTCTCATTCTATCCATTTCTTTTAATGCACCAACTTACTTTTTAGTTAATTTTATTAGCCAATAATAAAAGCTTATTTTTAAAAAAGTTTTTTTTCTTTAATTTTATTATATCATAATCCGAATATATTGGGGAATATTCATAATCGAAATAAAATGTGACTAAGTTAGTTGAAGCATTTTTGACAGAGAGCACATATAAAATTATGTCAAGCAGTGTTAAATAACTTAACTCTGTCTATGCCGCGTTTCAGTTTACAACTACTTATTGCAGATCTCTCATCTGTGGGTTAAATCTGTTTTAAAATAAAATTCTACTTTCGCTTAGCTAAAATTCCATCGCCAAAAATCTGTAAAACAAAATCAAGTGCGCAGAAAAGTATGCAACACTTACCGATAACAGCCTAACGGCGTTAGCGTACGTTGTATCACAGAATTTTTACACTTTGAAAATGGCGGCTGTTGTTTGCAAGGTTGCATTCCTTTGATTCTTCGTTTTCACCATCTGGATTAACAAAGTCATGAGCCTGGACATTCGTGCAATTTTAGTGATGTAAATTTTATGGCGCCAGCGCCAATGCGGTGCCAGCTCAATGGTAGCTCATTGACGAAATGACTCCAATCGAATATTTGACGTTACTTAGTAGTGAGTGCGTAGTACATTTCACTTGCGCTATTGAGTGAAACGACTTTTGTGTGTCAGGCACGAGTTTGGTGTTATTGGCGCTACTGGCAATGATGACACTGAGCTGATGGCGGTAGCGCTGGTAGTTCAGCTTTTGAATCAGAGAAAGAATTGATGACCCGTGCAAATTATTATGGCTTTGGCCGTGTAAATTATTATGTTGTATTTGCACCAAATAAATGCTGCGGACATAACAACCGGAGTCATTTTTGAGTTGTATATTTTAAATTTAATGCACAATTAATATGGGTGTGTTTGAGCGGTCAAATAATAACAGCAGTATTGCTAAAGTGCTGCTAAGTTGATGGAATGTCGCTAATTTCCTAGCGATTATCAATAGATTGTCAATATTTCGTTCAACGGGCACGCGTAATTGCCACATCTGCTCAAATTTTCCAATTTTTTCCATTCTTGATTTAACTTAAGCTGTTATGCCAATATTTTTCTGCCAGTTTTTTTCAAATAGGTAATTTTTCCAAAAGCAAAATAAATTACAGAAAAGATTACAGAGTTAAACAGCCTTAAAAATTCAGCTATGTTGGTTATACACAGAAATACAACAGAGGGTTGTGTCTCAGCTTTTCGCAAGCGTTGAGATTCACCACGCGTGACACGCGTGATTCACCACGCCCAAATATCACAATCCACGGATAGGTACCGGCGGGTTTGTATGGGACTTAGGCTGTTATGCCAAAGTAAATACAAATCTTCACCGATAACTGTGTTATCGATTAATTTATCGAATTCTAACAAAGTAATATTGCATTGTCATCGGAGTTATACATGTGTGCAAAATTTCAGCTCAATCGGACACCGGGAAGTGTATCAATTTAACTTGCAAGATTCCATTACAGACAACAAAAGTGAAACTAAATAAAAGCTTATAATAAAAAGCACAGACCTCTCTTTCATGTTATAGACGAGGGATTATTTTCCGTATATATGATATATGCAGCAAGAGCAAACACGTCCAGCATATTATAAAAAAGTGCAAGGTTCCACCAGTTTTGTTTTGCGTTTGCATGAATATTGTCCCAGCATCTTGTCCATTGTGTCCACACCTCCTTTAGTCTTGTTATAAAACAATATTATGTTCGGTTTCTTTTTATATCTGATATTGTACTGTCGCTAGGCAATGTTGACAGTAAAACTACCGCTTTGTTCTTTTTCGGAACATATGAACAAATTATTTTATGTTGTCGGAACCCAAATAATGTTGACAACTCTTCTCTTTGAGATGAGGCTTTGAACTCCAGATGCAAACAGGCTTTGTTTTTCTTCATTGTGCCAACCAAAGATATATGCCAATTTTCCAGTGTATCTGCTAGGGCAATGGATGTGAAAAAGTTGTCACATGTCACATTTCGACCAGAATTTTTATAGTATGAAACTAGATCTTTGACAACTCTCTCCCCTTGATTTACCTCCCGCACGTTGTTAGACTTTCCAGAATATATGTGCGCTGTTAGAGGATAATATGTTTGAATCACATATCTACCATAATTTTATACCATATACTGTGTAAACTTAATGCTACCTCTGAAAGGAAAAAGTTGCTCATCAATTGTGACATTCTACCGAAGATCTCAGAAATTGGGGCTTCTTTATCTGAACGCATTCTATTTTCCCTCGTATTTTCTTGGTCCAAACGTATAAAATGTAAAATTTCCTGAAACCTTTTCAAATACATTGTTGCTCTATATAGAGGGTTTGCATTTATTTTCCAGAGCATGTTGGTGTCCTCCAGGTTTGAGTTATGACTCCCCATTACTAACCAAATTCCAAAAAAGCACACAACTCTTCTTCGTCTAGATCTTTCCAGACATATTTTCTAAAATTTTGTAAATATTGTCATAAATTATTTGTTCTAGAACTTGATAAAAATGCATACTTACTGAGTGCATTGACTAGTTGATGCTCTTTCACTCTCCAGCTTCTGATACACAGCCCTGCCTTTTCTGTTAGTATTACGACAGATAATAGATTGCATGGTCGGCATTATCCGAAAGTAAGTATCCACTTCGCTTAAATTTTTCGTACCAGGACTTGGACCAACGGAGCGAGCTTCACGAAAAATATTTTCTTTTCTCATTCGCTGCAACCCAGGGGGCGATTGCTCCATTTTGTGCCATCTTTGCCAACGTAAAATTCTTCACTTTGCTCCTCGTTTTGCTGTTAATTGGCTTTATCATCTGCGTCATCAGCTTCTTCCTCCGAGCTCAGTTCGACATCTGAATCGCCGCCGTGCCCAACTTCAACTGGATATACCTCTAACTCAACGTCAGAATCAATTCGTCTTACATACCGCCCTCTGGAAATGTGGCATTGTCTCCAGGTTCATCTAAGGCAAAGTCGGTTGCATCATTCTCGTTATCAGAGTCCAAGTTTTGAAGGAGCTCTTCAAAGGTATTTTCTTTCATATCATGTGACAGGCTAGAAGTAAGTTACACAACTAATTAAAATATTTATGTAAAAAATCTAGGGGAAAGTACTTACCAAGCCACTGCAGCGGAGCTCAAAATTTTAAAATCTTTCACTATAGTTTCCATATTATTTTAATAGCCACTAATCTTATTGTTGTCGTTTTAATATACGACGTGTTTCGCTTAAAAATCCAAAAAGACTAAAACTCCAAACTACGTATTCCAATATTTATATAATTTAATCTTCACTGTAATAAAATCGCATCAGCGACTGACACAGATTTGGTTCACCGATTCCACGAAAAAATTCAACTTGATAATTTCTGAGAAAAATATTTCAATGCCTATTTGATTAGTAAATTTGAAATTTTGAAATAAATTCTCAATTTTCCAAGTGTAAAACGTACGCAAGCTGCAAAAACTTAGAGGATTTACATTTGTAAATTCTGCGGTGAAGGCTAACAAAAACTATGGGTAAAGTATAATGAAACAACTTTATTTGACTTCTAAAACGGTCAATTACCAATCAACGATTTGTGCGCAGTTGGATCAACATCTTGTTGCGATGGATAAAATTTACAGAAATTTCGGTTGAATTGACCCGTATTTCGGTTGATTTTACCAGTCTTTTTCTTTCAGTGTAGAATTCTTCTCGCGTCAAACGCTTTTATTTAATTGTCTGATCAACGCCCTAGATTGATGAGGGGTGAAATGACTAGTAACTAGGACCTACCTAATTATTTTCTAGCTTTTAATATTATTATTACTTCATGTAAGTATTGTTTTCAATAAAACCGTTTAACTTAAAAAATTTTTTTTAATTATTTTATTTTCAAGTTTTTAGTTTTATTTAATTTCTCAATCTATTTAGTTCATTTAGTGACTCATTACTGCAAGGACTTTCCTGACAATTTGTTACAATCTAATTCCTCAATACATAATCCTTCCAAAGACTTTACTCGACTCTGCTCCACGTATGCTAGTCCCTCCTGTAACTCCAAGATATTTTGATGTCATTTCTACCGGACTGTATGTAATATTTGTTCCAAATATGAACCAAATCGGACATCAGAGGTCGCTTTCTATTCATGTATGTATTATGTCTTCCAAATATGGACCAAATCGGACCACAAATATAACTTTTTTGAATATCTCGATCTTTGCGGCACATAGCGGCGATTTTTTCATAGGTTGCTTTCTAATCTCGTATTTATTATGTGTTCCAAATATGAGCCAAATCGGACCACAAATACGATTTTTGTGAATATCTCGATCCTTGCACCACCTATCGGCGATTTTTTCCATAGGTCGCTTTCTATTCTCGTATGTATTATGTGTTCCAAATATGAGCCAAATCGGACCACAAATACGTTTTTTGTTAATATCTCAATCCTTGTGCCACCTAGCGGCGCTTTTTTTTCATAAGTCGCTTTCTATTCTTGTATGTATTATGTGTTCCAAATATGAGCCAAATCGGACTCCAAATACGATTTTTGTGAATATCTCGATCCTTAGCAAGCCTGTCAAGTCAACCTAAATAAAACCGTTTAAAAAAGCACGGCTAGGATAAAGAATTTAAAAATGATATTTAAAAATTTTCGAAATGAACCACTTAATCTAAGGCAGCCGCTCGCTTGCATGCATACTTAAGTATTTTTTTTTGTGTAGTTGCACCAACCTTTCCACTGTTTCGTGTAATTGCTGAAAAAGACAAGATAATTTGCAGTTCACGCTGCACCATTTCGTGTTTAAGGTCAAGGGTATCCACTTGGCATATGTTTAACTTAAGAAATACACATAAAAATGCAAATGAAGCTAGCACTTGTATTTGTCTAGGCTCAACAAAAATGTGTTTATATGCCAAAGCGGAAACAAAACGAGCAGACTTCTGCTACAGCAGGCTAAAGGGAAGTATATGATGACAACTTAAGTAAAACAGTCCATATGATTTTAAACATAGTTGGAATATATCCATGTGTTTATATACAACTGTACGTTTATAATGCATTATCCTAATTGTAGACTTTTTTCACCATTAATCTAAAAGGAGTATTAGTTTATAGCTTCTTTTCTGTACTTATATCATAAGGCATAAGGTAACGCTTTATAGTCCATAAAAATAAGGTATTATTAAAGATCTTAAGTAAGATATGTATATCAGAAATACACGTACAGAAAATTCAGTGTTACTAACCAAGATCTGTTGAACGAACCTTTAAATATTCCACACAATTTTTGATTAGAAACAAACAGTGTTTACGTATAACAAGTAAGGAAGTTAAGTTCGGGTGTAACCGAACATTACATACTCAGATTGAGAGCTATTGACAACATAAGGAAAATAACCATGTAGGAAATGAACCGAGGGAAACCCTAGAATGTGTTAGTATGACATGTCTATCAAATGAAAGGCACTAAGAGTATTTTATGAGGGAGTGGGCCATAGTTCTATAGGTGGACGCCATTTGGGGATATCGCCATAAAGGTGGATCAGGTTTGACTCTAGAATTTGTTTGCACGTTATGGGTATCAAATGAAAGGTGTTAATGAGTATTTTAAAAGGGAGTAATCCTTAGTTCCATAGGTGGACTCCGTTTCGAGATATCGCCATAAAGGTGGACCAGGGGTGACCCTAGAATTTGTTTGTACAATATGGGTGTCAAAAGAAATGTGTTAATGAGTATTTTAAAGGGAGTGATCCTTAGTTCCATAGGTGGACGCCGTTTCGATATATCGCCATAAAGGTGGACCAGGGGTGACCCTAGAATTTGTTTGTACGATATGGTTATCAATTAAAGGTATTAATGAGGGTCTTAAAAAGGAGTGGTGGTAGTTGTATAGGTGGTCGCCTTTTCGAGGTATCGCCATAAAGGTGGACCAGGGGTGACTCTAGAATGCGTTTGTACAATATGGGTATCAAAAGAAAGGTGTTAATGAGTATTTTAAAAGGGAGTGGGCCTTAGTTCTATAGGTGGAAGCCGTTTCGAATATCGCCATAAAGGTCGACCAGGGGTGATCTAGAATGTGTTTGTACGATATGGGTATACAATTAAAGGTATTAATGAGGGTTTTTAAAGGGAGTGGTGTTAGTTGTATAGGTGGTCGCCTTTTCGAGATATCGCCATAAAGGTGGAACAGGTGTGACTCTAGAATGCGTTTGTACAATATGGGTATCAAAAGAAAGGTGTTAATGAGCATTTTAAAAGGGAGTGGGCTTAGTTCTATAGGTGGACGCCTTTTCGAGGTATCGCAACTTAGACTTTGTTTGTACGATACGGGTATCCAATGAAAGGTGTTTAATGAGTATTTTTAAAAGGGAGTGGGGCTTAGTTCTATAGGTGGACACCTTTTCGAGATATCGCCATAAGGTGGACCAGGGGTGAATCTAGAATGTGTTTGTACGATATTGGTATCAAATGAAAGGTGTTAATGAGAGTTTTAAAATGGAGTGGTGGTAGTTGTATATGTGAAGGCGTTTTCCAGATATCGACCAAATGTGGACCAGGGTGACCAAAACATCATCTGTTGGATACCGCTAATTTATTTATATATGTAATACATGCCAAGATTTCAAGGGGTTTTTATTTCGCATTGCAGAACTTTTACATTTTCTTCTACTTAATATGGTAGGTGTCACAACAATTTGCAAAGTTTTTTCTAAAGTTATATTTCGCGTCAATAAGCCAATCCAATATTAAAGCTTGCAAAAGTTTTAAATTACCTTCTTTTAAAAGTGGGCGGTCCCACGCCCATTGTCCAAAATTTTACTAATTTTCTATTCTACGTCATAAGTTCATCCCACCTACCAAGCTTCATCGTTTTATCTGTCTTTGGTAATTAATTATCGCACTTTTTCGGTTTTTCGAAATTTTCGATATCGAAAAAGTGGGCGTGGTTATAGTCCGATATCGTTCATTTTAAATAGCGATCTGAGATGAGTGCTCAGGAACCTACATACCAAATTTCATAAAGATACCTCAAAATTTACTCAGTTATCGTGTTAACGGACGGACGGACGGACATGGCTCAATCAAATTTTTTTTCGATCCTGATGATTTTGATATATCGAAGTCTATATCTATCTCGATTCCTTTATACCTGTACAACCAACCGTTATCCAACCAAACTTAATATACTCTGTGAGCTCTGCTTAACTGAGCATAAAACAAGTAAGGAAGGTTAAGTTCGGGTGTAACCGAACATTACATACTCAGTTGAGAGCTATGGTGACAATATAGGGAAATAACCATGTAGGAAAATGAACCGAGGGTAACCCTGGAATGTGTTGTATGACATGTTTATCAAATGAAAGGTATTAAAGAGTATTTTAAGAGGGAGTGAGCCATAGTTCTATAGGGGACGCCATTTAGGGATATCGCCATAAAGGTGGATCAGGGTTGACTCTAGAATTTGTTTTTTACGATATGGGTATCAAATGAAAGGTGTTAATGAGTATTTTTAAAGGGAGTGATCCTTATTTCATTGGTGGACGCCGTTTTGAGATATCGCCATAAAGGTGGACCAGGGGTGACCCTAGAATTTGTTTGTACGATATGGGATCAATGAAAGTGTTAATGTACATTTTAAAAAGGAGTGGGCTTAGTTCTATAGGTGGACGCCTTTTCGAGATATCGCCATAAAGGTGAAACAAGGGTGAATATAGAATGCGTTTGTACAATATGGGTATCAAACGAAAGGTGTTAATGAGTATTTCAAAAGGGCGTGGGGTTTAGTTCTACAGGTGGATGCCTTTTCGAGATAGCGCCATAAAGGTGGACCAGGGGTGACTCTAGAATATGTCTGTACGATATGGGTATCAAATTAAAGGTATTAATGAAGGTTTTAAAAGGAGTGGTGGTAGTTGTATAGGTGGTCGCCTTTTCGAGATATCGCCATAATGGTGGACCAGGGGTGACTCTAGAATGTGTTTGTACGATATGGGTATCGAATTAAAGGTATTAATGAGGGTTTTAAAAGGGAGTGGTGGTAGTTGTATAGGTGATCGCCTTTTCGAGATATCGGCATAAAGGTGGACCAAGGGTGACTCTAGAATGGTTTGTACAATATGGGTATCTAACGAAAGGTATTAATGATTATTTTAAAAGGGAGTGGACCTTAGTTCTATAGGTGGTCGCCTTTTCGAAATATCACCGTAAAGGTGGACAAGGGTGAATCTAGAATATGTTTGTACGATATGGGTATCAAATGAAAGGTGTTAATGAGTATTTTGAAAGGGCGTGGGCTTAGTTCTATAGGTGGACGCCTTTTCGAGATATCGCCACAAGGTGGACCAGGGTGACTCTAGAATGTGTTTGTACGATATGGGTATCAATTATAGGTATGAATGAGGCTTTTAAAAGAGAGGGTGGTAGTTGTATATGTGAAGGCGTTTTCCAGATATCGACCAAAATGTGGACCAGGGTGACCCAGAACGTCATCTGTTGGATACGCTAATTTATTTATATATACAACTAGCCTTTACCCGCGGCCCTGTCCGCAAGAGAGAAAATAAAATATATGTGCTATTAACGTTAGCCTGCTTATCAAGTTGTCTGTTTAAAAATTGCTTCTGTCAATGTATTTTATTTTTTAATACATTAAAAAAAAGAGTTAAATGAGCTGATAGGCACGCTTACATGAATAGTACAATACTTTTTTTTCGAATTAAAAAAATACATTTTGTTTTCTAAGTTAAATTAATTGATATGACAGGGTGTGAAAGAATTACTACATCATAGAACAAAGGAGTGATACTACAATTAGCTACAACAAAAAGAAGTTTTTAAATGAAGCAGTGTTGCTTTTCGGTATTAGTTGGTTAAAATATTACCAAAAATTGTAATTATAGTTGTAACAGTTCGTTACAGGATTCCTTAAAAATAGACGAAAAACGCTGTGTAGATATTAAAGATAAACATACCGAATTTAATTACGAATAATTTGCAGTAAATCCACGGCCATGTGTGCTGATTACCGGTTTCGAAGAGACCTAAAATGATCCCGGAAGAGTCCCTGAATGACACCAAAATAGTAAACGAAATGATGCCGACGGGATCCCGGACAAATCCCGAAAACTATCGAGAAATGATGCCGGAAGGGTCTCAAAATAATCCCGAAGTAGTCACGAAAAGTCCCTGACATGACCAGCATACCGAACGGTCCGCAATGATCCCGATAATAGTCCGGGAAAAGTCCGAAAAACACTCCACGGATCCGAACAAATCAGGAAAATCACCCAGAATTATCCGGCAGCGGGTCCAAAATGATTCCGAAATAGTCACGAAAAGGCCCGAAATGACCCTGACGTGATCCGACGAAAACCATCCAAAAATGACTGGAGGGAGACCCAATGATCCCGAAAAGCCCCAAACCATCCAGAATTGCTCTCTGAAGGTTCCGCAATGATCACGAAACAGTCCGGAGAAAGTGACAAAAAAACTCCGACGGGATCCCGGACGATCCGAAAAATATATAGCTAGTAGATCCTTCTAGACTATTGGCTATATGTGTGCAAAATTTCACCAAATCGGGATCTAAAGCGTTCTTGCGTGATTGAGTCACAAAGACCAACGCACTGACCAACATCCAAACATCTTCACATCCAAACTTTGCCATTTAAA
>JARSSU010019579.1:0-14044 GCA_029619165.1 Eurosta solidaginis
ATTTTAAAGAGAGATGTAATTAAGTGCTCATTTGAAAGTAACTAAGGATATTTCTTTGTAATTTTACAATAAAAATTTTACACAGTTTTCGCTAGTAGCTACTACATTCTCTTGGACCTAAGAAGTACAACACTGCCAAATAGCATCCACACAAAAAACGAACACGAACAAGCATTTTATCAGGTGAGCGTGACTGTGTATGTGCGGCTTGCTACATATCCTACTTGTAGACCTGTACTATGCTAGAACCGGTTACAATAAACCCACACCGTTGCATTTAAACTCTGCACCGAGTGTTTAATCACTAAAATATTATATTCCTATTCAGGAACAAAGTTAGAACGGGTAAGCTAATGTCAGATAGACACTGGAGCTTCCCTTGCAAACTGCGTCGTGTTACTTTTTAATTTTCCCTACAGATTTGCGGTACGGAACCTATGACCTGATAAGCTTTTCAGGCCAGAAACACACTCGAAGTGTTTGCCAAACCATAGTGAACAGCGACCTCAGTTAGAGCAACTTTTTTCTTTTCTTCTGCCGCTGAGAGATTGAATATGTTATCGGAAGACCAAAGCGTCCAAATCTTTATTTAGCCATTCTTGAAAACTTTGAAAGTTTAGTAGCTTTTAAAGGTCTTTAACCTATCTCTGGCTAAACGTATTATTTCGCAAGTTTGAAAAATGAGCCCATGTATATAATACTCTTTCTACTTCCCTCGTTTTTCTTCTGTCTATTTCTTTTTATCTTCTCCGTCTCTTATTCCCAAACGCAGTCCTAGTTCCAGTTTCCAAAAAATTTCATGAGAATCGGTAGAACTGTTTCGAAGGAGTTCAACCATAAACACTGTGACACGAGAATTTTATATATAAGATGAACCATCAAGATCGAATCCCAAGAACCTAGATGTTAGCTTTAAATCTGCTGTGTAGCCTTGATTGAACGTATTACACTGGACCACGAATTTCAACTTTTTTTCGTTTACCAGAAACGCCGTTATGAAATTCGTATGTAAAATCACCCCTTGATTCCGAAAATTGAGTTCATTTTTGATTCTATGGTACCGTTTTTGAGATATTTGCAATTTACCGTTATTCGAAAAAATCAAAAAGATGGCTCCCTTTAATTACGTATATCTCACGAACGTGAATTGCAAATAAGTTTACAGAATCGGAAAGACGATAAAATTTGCTATAAATGCATCATACATTGTTTTTTGCTCAACCATATAGTTTTCGAGATATTAGCTTATCATTTCAGATTTTTGTTTTTTTTATGAAAAATATGAAAAAAATTACTTTTTGCGAGGCAGCATTCCAAACCACAACTTTTTTTCCAAATATTTTTTATTTACGTAAAGCTCTGTTTAATTAGAAAAAAGATAAGCTATCATCGAAGAAAATCGATGCAAAACTACGTAAGTTATAAGCGATCAAATAAAAATACCCAGGTTGCGCAACTTCAATGTATGTATACATACATATATTAAAGGTATAAAGTGCAAATGGGATATTATCCGGATAAACGAATAACACCATAACAATGATAATACTTTTTCTTTAAATAAATCAAATAGTACTTTTTAATACTCGAATTGTTTTATAGTAGGTAGAGTGGTTGCATCGAAAGGAAGAGTGGTTGGGTTCAAAAGCTGCTGTAGGCATGTAGTTATAAACATGTATTTCCGTCACTATGCAGGTAGATTTTCAAAATTATAAGACACAGAAAATTTTTAAATCCTACATCTAAAGCAGGTAGTATTTTCTTTTCCCGGCTTCGTATAAAAAGGAACCTTTCTGTCTAGGTCAGATTTGATTTTTTAAATTTTATTCTTGTTCCGAGTATAATATGAGTTAATGCGCCTTGAAACTTCATAACATCTGCAAGGCTCGCCGGAGATAGTTCAGTTCATAAGTCAAATTTCGAAACCGTGATTTAGTAAAAAAAATAAAATGAGTAAAAGGACGCGAGAATTTGAGTGTAAAAACGATCCAGATATGTTCTGTTTCATGTGTGGCCAATATACTATCATAAGGCGACGACGAGTGTTCTCAGATCATATCAAAACTTTATACTCCAAGTATTTGGCATTGAGCCTAAAAATGCTGAAAAACCATGGACACCGAGACACTTTGTGTACATCGTGTCGAGTAGAATTGATCAGTCGGAATCCGGACAACAAATAAAATTTGACACACCAATGATATGGAGAGAACCTACTTGCCATTCAATAGAGTGTTATATTTGTCAAACAAAAGTACTTGGCGTTGGAAGATCAATAAGAGTAACCTATGCCAGCGTACCTACAGTGACATTACCAGTACTACATTCAACGCAGTTGCGGATCCAGTTCCATTGTCAAGAGTAACATCTGAGTGCGGGGAATCAAGTTGTACTGAATGTCGCATGGGAAAAGAGAGAAACGTTCTATCACAAGCACAACCTTAATGATTGGATAAGAGATTTGGAACTATCCAAGGAAAAGGCAGAGATCCACACTTCTCGTATGCAACAATTTAAATTTTTATCATCCGATGTTAAGGTGATATATTGTAGAACTCGTCACGAACCATTTTCCAAACACTATACCAAGAAAGACAGTATATGCTACTGCAACGACATTCCTGGTTTATTCAAAGAGTTTGGTCAAACATATGATTCAAAAGAGTGGCGATTGTTCATAGACAGCAATAAACTGAGTTTAAAGGCTGTATTATTGCATATTGGTAACAAAAGCCTTCTATCCCGCTAGCACATGCAGTAAATACAAAGGAAACCTACGAGGAAATGCAAAAACTACTCAAATTTATCAAATATGAAGAGCATGATTGGAAAATATGTTCTGATCTCAAAGTCGTTGCAATGCTATGCAGTCTACAAAGTGGCTACACCAAGCACTGCTGATTCCTCTGCAAGTGGGTTAGCCGAGCTCGTAAGGACCACTACGTCAGAAAGGATTGGCCGGAAAGAATCGAGTTTACCGTTGGTGTGGATAACATCAAATACACCTCTCTTGTCAAGAAAGAGAAAATCATACTTCCACCCTTACACATCAAGCTCGGTCTCATTAAAAAACTTTGTTAAGGCTTTGGACAAAGAAGGCGAAGCATTCGACTATTTGAAAACAATTTTTCCCAGATATTTCTCAAGCCAAGATAAAGGAAGGTATTTTTGTCGGACCACAAATAAAAAAGTTGATCAACAATAATCAATTCAAAGGACTACTCTCATCAGTTGAGGCAGCAGCGAGGGAATCCTTTGAAAACGTCGTTGCTTCTTTTCTCGGTAGACACAAAAGCCCTAACTACGAGCAGATAGTGAACGACTTAATCAATAATTATGCGAAAATGGGTAAATATTAAAGGCTTATTAAAATTAATTTCCCAAAATTCTATAACTTGTTTACCTAACTAATATTTTCTTTCCAGGCGTAAATATGTCGTTAAAAATTCACTTTCTGCACTCACATTTGAGCTTTTTTCCGGCAAATCTTGGCGACGAAAGTGACGAACATGGCGAAAGGTTTCATCAGCAATGAAATTAATTGAAAATCGATATCAAGGATTCTGGGACGTCGCAATGATGGGTGATACTGCTGGTTTCTCATAAGAGAAACCGATCCTAAACTGAATAAGCGTCAAAGTCGAACACAATTATTTCGACTACATAGTAAAATAAAATTAAGATAAAGATTGTTAGAATATAGTACAAACATAAATAAATTAAAAAAAAAGTTAAAAATATGGGTAATTTCATTCATAAATTGAACTTTTAACTAAATAGAAACAGAGCATAGCTAGATATTTCACTCTTCTTTATACCATACATACGTTTTGAGGTATACGTTGAAATTGCGCAACCTGGGTATTTTTATTTGATCGCTTATAACTTACGTAGTTTTGCATCGATTTTCTTCGATGACAGCTTATCTTTTTTCTAATTAAACAGAACTTTACGTAAATAAAAAATATTGGAAAAAAAGTTGTGGTTTTTGAATGCTGCCCTCGCAAAAAGTAATTTTTTCATATTTTTTCATAAAAAAAACAAAAATCTGAAATGATGAGCTAATATCTCGAAAACTATATGGTTGAGCAAAAAACAATGTATGATGCATTTATAGCAAATTTTATCGTCTTTCCGATTCTGTAAACTTATTTTGCAATTGCAATTGCTTGACCCGTTCGTGAGATATACGTATTTAAAGGGAGCCATATTTTTGGTTTTTTCGAATAACGGTAAATTGCAAATATCTCAAAAACGGTAGCATAGAATCAGAAATGAACTCGATTTTCGAAATCAGGGGGTAGTTTTACATACGAATTTCATAACGGCGTCTCTGGTAAATTTTGGCCGTCGACCAGTGTTATTAATAATACTCACCATCCACATCCGTCATTGGAGCTTCCATATTTGTATTGCCGGCAGCCTGCAGCGTCCTACGTCGTTTTTCGATATTTTTTTCGGTGAAAGCATGCATAACTGCCACGCCCTCCATTTGTCTTTTAAACATTTGTGGTTGTAGAAGTTTGAAGAACCGTGGAAATGCTAAAACGGGTCGTATAAAGTGCGTGGCCACAATGTTTGTAACGCTATGGTGGAAAGTAGTTAATATCAGCTGCATTTTATGACTTTGATTTGCTGTAAGACTCACTCCTTTACCGCTTGCACAAAATCCGATTTAGAATCATTTTGAGCATTCACGCAAACACCCATCGCAGTTTCTGTGCTTGAAAAGGAAAAAAATTAAACAACATTTGGCTTAAACATTAAGGCTCGTTATTCTCTACGAGTTAAAACTACAGTTTAACTTTCTTAGCATTTAACCACGCCATTTTTAATGCTTAGGCAAAAATTTTTTAGTGCGAATTTAATATGTGGTTAAAGTTAATACCTCTAAACCTGCCGTTTGCTTAAAAATTTTCTGCTCACCGCAGCTAAAGGTGACAAAAGAGCAGGTTTAAGCTCTCGTTAACTTAAACTCGTACTTAAAACCCGAACCAAAGAACTTAAATAACATTACGACATCTCTCAGCGAATATTTTAAGGATAGAGGTAGCTAAAAACGTTTTTCTAATCGGTAGCAGATATGAAAGGCTATGTTACAAGTCACCGTTGGCTGAACGGTTTGTGCAGCTGGGTATATACAAACTAAATATATCCACTCACCAGCTATAACATCAAGTGTCATAAGTCCCACAGACTTAGATATATCCACACTAGTTTCACCATCCCCATATGCGTTCAATTTCTGCACCAAAATCCGACTCTGCCGATCGAATACGTTCACAAATTGTTCGAGTATCTTAAAATGAAATGTGGGTGTAATAATTTTACGCATCATTTGCCATTGACGCCCATGGCTAAGCAGCAGGCCATCACCCAACCAGCCACGCAATAGCCAATAGAGCTGATTCTTTTGCAAATGTTTTTGGCTGCTAAGTAGTACTTCGGCATAATGTTGATCAGCTGTTACGACCATAAGGCCGCTGCGTAGCACCGGTGCACAGAAACTCTTACCAAATCGCGTTACAAATTCTTGAAACTTTAAATGTAAATCTTTATTAAGAGCATAGAATGAGATGAATTTAGTGCAATTCGCAGCATATAAATCACAATACGTATGTATGTATATACTTACTATCGGGCTGAAATCGCGCCAAAACTATAAAGCACCCAATAAATGGTATTTTTGAAACAATTGGTATACGCGCATAAAGTTCACGATTTTGCATGCGTGCGTAATAGTGATCAATTAAGATGAAAAGTAACGCTGCCAGCAGTAGCTCCCAAAACATCTCGAATTTCTTGTTGTACTCTTATGTAACTAGTAATAGGTGTTGTTTTCCCCTTAACGCCGATTGTCAGCCTCCGTTGTGCATCAAAGCCTGCTGTGAACACCACTGTTGGCTACCTTCAAGTAAAAGTTTTAAAGTTACGTGTGTTTTGTCTTATAATTTCAAAATCTAAGTGCGTGCTAGGGATGGGCGCGGGACTAACTATGTCAACCCGATCCCACCCACACCAAAAACAGTTATCGGATCGATGTGGTCTCTCAACTTTTAATACATAAATGCAAAACACGTATGCCAAAAAGGCTGAACTGGAGAGATAACATGGAAAAGACCCAGCCTTTCACACTTGCAAGGGAATCATTGTCATAAGGTTGATACTTAGTCGGAGCA
This sequence comes from Eurosta solidaginis, assembly GCA_029619165.1. Lineage (NCBI taxonomy): Eukaryota > Metazoa > Arthropoda > Insecta > Diptera > Tephritidae > Eurosta > Eurosta solidaginis. Next base: position 6,180 of record JARSSU010019579.1, read on the forward strand.
TTCTGGGTTCAAGTCCTGGATTCAAATCCTGGGCAAAGCAACATCAAAAATTTAGAAACAAACTCATGACGGGTTTTCTGACTGGACACTGCCTTCTGGCGTCACATGCTTTTAAATTAGGTTTGGTCAGTGATAGCAGATGTAGGAAGTGCGGGTTGGAGGAGGAAACGATCGATCACGTTTTGTGCTCGTGTCCTGCGCTTGCCAGGCTAAGACTCCAGCTATTATCTGACACAGCTGTCAGATCTAGAAGCAGCAAGTAGCTTAATTCCTAGAAAGCTTCTAGTATTTGCCAAGAGGACGGAGTTATTTTACAACATAGGTCCTCGTTTTTGATAGGGTTTTTCAGTTTGGTTGGTCGTTAAAATAAACTTCTGGTAACACTACGAATTCATTTAGTCTATGTGAGGTCCTCATGGACCGGCCAGTTCAACCAATTCCGAGTATATTTATGCCATAAAAAGCTTCTCAGTGAAAATGCATCTGCCTTGCGGATGCCGCTCAGGGTCGGTGTAAAACGTGTAGGTCCCGTCTCGCTAATTAGAAATAATTAAAAGGAGCACTACGCAAAATAGCAGAGAAGCTCGGTCTAAACCTCTTCGGCGGTAATCGAACCTTGTATTTATTTTCTTATTCTGCGTTATGACATCATAGTATGGCGACCGAGGCGACGAAATTAAACTTCATACGTAGTGTGCTAGATTTATTCATGTTTCTAGTATACTCAGAACAACATCGAATGCAGCTCTAAACGCAACAGGGAATCGTGCCTTTACATTGTTGTGTCGCCACTACCGGAAGCATATCATTCTCCAGAAATATCCGACCATTGTAGCGTTAGCCGAAGGTTTTCAGTATGTTGCTTCTCTCTTAAAAAGTGTAGGTAAGCGAAATTATATATTTTGTGACTGTCGTACCAACAGAACAACACTTGTGGAAGAACACATAAAAAGGCACCTCTCTCTGGAAGACAATACAGGCCTGCCAAAATACTGCCCTCAGAACCGCTTATGTCCCCAGAACACCACCTACCCAATGAGGCGAGACTACTCCCCCCATTAGGGAGAGAAATGATATGCTTGACAAACAGTTTCTGTTGAATACCTAGAAACCTGGCATCCCACCAGACATCTCATTGATGAGGCTACACCTCTCAAATCCAGTAATCAAAGAAAAATACCCAGAACGAACAGAAGAGGAACGCACTCTCTAGGAAAACGCGCATCACTCTAGTTCAACTTCGATCTAGATACTCTAACAGGTTAAACTCTTGCCTATCCACTATCAGGCCCGACATACAAAATGTATTTCCCGCTTGCAATGTTTTCCCCACATGACACCAACCATCTCTTCAATTGTAATGAGGAACCAACGCCTCTAACACCCCTCTCATTTTGGTCCACCCCTGTTGAAACAGCAACTTTCTTTGGGCTCCAGTTAGAGGACATTGGTGACAATTTGTGATTGGTCGCACCTGTTGAATGGGGCATTGCTACAATAACAACCGAAATGTTTGTATCGAGCAATACTTTTTTCTAAGACCATTCCAATATTGCCCATCTCCCTTGTTTTAAATAAGCCCCACAGAACTCGCGATCCCGATATCCGGTACCCATCTCAAGTGCAAAAAACAATCAATCCAACCCAAAGGTATTTACAACATCGCTTTGATTAGATTTAACGTCGATCATTTTCGCTATTAATAGTTACTTACGATTAACTAATAAGAATCTATTACCGGTATTATAGACATGAAATAAGCGTATTAGTTAGAATCACGAATGTCGTGAACAAAATTACGATTCCATGCGCTTTCAAATGGATCCTTTCAAATCAACTAGATCGAATCGAGTGATACCATATCTGATAAAAGTTCAAGAACTTACGCGCCTAGGTATGTCAATTGATTCTAGGCGCAACTGTAGAAAGACTCCACAATTAAGGTAATCTATACAACAGAGATTAGGAGATAGTGCGGTAGGGTACAGCAAGTTAACCGGTAGGTAGGATCTGCTATACTGTATCCAGTGCGCGGACTTTTAAAAAGAGAATGTTGGTAGACGAAAAATGAAAATAGTGGTAGAAGTTGGTAGATGTTTTTTGAAGAAAACAATAGCTACAGTTTATATTTGTACAAAACAATTCATAACTTATTGTATAATAAATAAAGCCCATTTCAAGGAAATAACACGTTTAAAAAACATGTAAACAAAACAGAAAAATACATGTAAATTTGTATATACATAGCTTATGCCTATATGATACTTGCTTTTTTCCAGTATTTCGGGCTTGAAATACTGGCGAAAATTTACCGAGACGTATAATAACAACAATAATTTTCCAATGTACCAAAAATACTGCCACTGCATGTTATCGTTTACTTAAAACTTTTTTTTTCGTTCAAAATTATTCACAAAAAACTTGATGAAAATAGCGCAGGAAAATATTTGCGTGCTCATTTATTACATAAACAAATTTATTTCTTTTTGTATGAGTTTTTTTTTAAGCGGGGATTGCCCTTATTGCTTTAAATGTATGAAAACATTTATTTGAAGCAATTTTGAATGTTTAAATTTTTCCCAAATTATTAAAATTTATTTCTTGTTTGAATTTGTGCACAAATTTTTCAAAATTGGTTAGTTTGGTTAGTGTCACCTCTTACGGCCCGATTCTTAGCGTTACCGGTAAAATAGTACCCAGAACATTATGTAACCGAAAATCGTTACCAGTTGTTTTATTCGCGATTCTGGCCCAAGTGGTAACGCTGTCATCACCGAAAAATTCACCAGTGTCTGTGGAGAACTTTGAAAGGTACCCTTTAAAAAACGCAAGTACTCCATAAATAATGTAAGGAATACTCCTTTGGGAGTATAGGAGTATTCCAAACTAATCTGTATTCATACAAAAAATGTGCTCCAATTAACATTGCGATGTCCTAGGAGAGGAGTAGGTGATCCCACTCTCGCTTTGTTTGTGAGTATTCCATAGAGTACATACGTGAGAGTACTTTCCAAAGTACTTTCATTGTAGTACTCCATGGAGCACCCACAGAGGATCATATGCCAAAGTACTAAAGAGGAATTGTGTCGGAAAGAATTATCGGAGTGAATTTAATTTAAAATGAAAGTAAATGAAGAGGGGAAATACAACTTTTATATGTTTTACTACGAATATTCTTATGTAATTTAGCATTTGCGTGAATAAAGAAACTAATATTTCTCTATGCTACAGTATGTATACATAAAACCAGTGCGCAGTTGCTTTTATCAGAGTTGCCATAGTAAAATTTTATTATCAGTTATTTGTAGGCAATATTTTACTTTTGGCAACTCTGTTCGATCGTCATCGTGTCGTGATCACGGTCGTTAAAAACGAGCAATGATGGCTGATGGTGGTCCGCAAACGCATTGCAAAGGAGTATTGTTAGAGTACTCCAACATGAAGAAAATGGAACACGTAATCCAACAATTTTTGCAGGGTAGTTTTCTTCGCTTTCACGGTTGCCACTTTAGTCCATTTGGACCAAAAATGGTCCCTTCCAACCCCATTTGGTCCGCTGTCCCTTTTCTTCAATTTTAGTCCTTTTTAGGCAGTAGCCTTGATTGGTACTTTTCCCTCTTTCTCACTCAGGTAAAAATTTACAATATTGCCCAAAAATTCGCCACTTTTTCGTTAGCCCCCATATAAAAAAACTCACAACTACTGAATCTAGGCTCTGATATGAAGTGTAAACATTAAGGGAAAAAGTAAGCATCTATAAAAACAGACTAACAAAATCGCCTAGTTTCATTTCTGATTTACTGAGTTTTCCACATACATAGTTCGGCAACACCAGTACGCAAATTTTGAACCGTTTCTTACTAAAACCTAACTGCACTATACATTGTATTTCATTGCAATCAACAACATAATGCTAGAACCAAGAGCTTTGTGACCAAAACTAGGTTCACAACGTTTGGTTGGTGGAAGACATATACTTATCCTATGTCAAAATGTAGTACCATTTTTGGTTGCATGCACATATATTTGTTTGTTCAGCTTGAATTAAAGTAAAGTCTTCACTATGTTTAGTAAAATTTTATATGGAAACATCCTAAACTTTTGTATTTTATACTAATAAAATAAAACAAATATTTGGTCCTTTTTTTCGATGAATTTTGGTCCCAAATGAAAACATGGTGTGGCAACCGTGTGCGCTTTACCGAAAATGTCTCACTTGTAGATACGAGGTTAACGAATAAACGCGACGATGTGTATGTATATGCATATTATGCATGATAAGTTTCTACATAGGTATATTGTAATTTATTCTGTGAAATTACATAATGTAAACAAATATGTATAGCAAGCGGCACCACTTTTTATACCTTTCATGAAAATGAAATGGTATATTAATTTCGTCACGAAACCGAAAATTGTAAGTCCTTAAAGGAAAATAGATAGACCCACCATTAAGTATACCGAAATAATCAGGTTGAAGAGCTGAGTTGTTTTAGCCATGTCCGCTGTCCGTCTGTCCGTCTGTCCGTCTGTCTGTTTGTATGCAAACTAGTCCCTCAATTTTTGAGATATCTTGATAAAATTTGGTGAGCAGGTGTATTTGGGTGTCCGATTAGACATTTGTCGGAACCGACCGGATCGGACCACTATAGCATATATCCTCCATACAACCGATTTTTCAGAAAAAGAGGATTTTTGTAATATCTTACCCAATTTAACAGATTGAAGCTTCAAACTTCACCCATATACTTTCGTATATTGAACATATTGTTGCCTGAAAAAATTTATGAGATCGGTCGTATATATAGTATATATCCCCCACAACCGATTGTTCAGATAAGGAACTTTTCGTAATTACTGCCCTATTTTAAGAGCTAGAGGCTTCAAATTTCAGCGAATGCTTACGTATATAGCATATATTGTTGTCTGAAAAAATCATAAAGATCGGTGGTATATATAGTATATATATGGTGGTATATATAGTATATATATATAGTATATATATATATATTTTCGCAAATTTTAGCCCCCATTTTAACAGCTAGAAGCTTCAAATTTCACCGAATATTTACTTATATAGCATATATTGTTGTCTGAAAAAATCATAGAGATCGGTTGTATATATAGTATATATCTCATACAACCGATTGTTCAGATAAGAAACTTTTCGCAATTTCTACCCCATTTTAACAGCTATAAGCTTCAAATTTCACCGATTGCTTACGTATATAGCATATATTGTTGTCTGAAAAAATCATAGAGATCGGTTGTATATATAGTATATATCTCATACAACCGATTGTTCAGATAAGAAACTTTTCGCAATTTCTACCCCATTTTAACAGCTATAAGCTTCAAATTTCACCGATTGCTTACGTATATAGCATATATTGTTGTCTGAAAAAATCATAGAGATCGGTTCTATATATAGTATATATCTCATACAACCGATTGTTCAGATAAGAAACTTTTCGCAATTTCTACCCCATTTTAACAGCTAGAAGCTTCAAATTTCACCAACTGCTTACGTGTATAGCATATATTGATGTCTGAAAAAATCATTGAGATCGGTGATATACATAGTATATATCTCATACAACCGATTGTTCAGATAAGAAACTTTGCGCAATTTCTGCCCCGTTTTAACAGTTAGAAGCTTCAAATTTCACAAAATGCTTACGTATATAGCATATATTGTTGTCTGAAAAAATCATAGAGATCGGTGGTATATATATTATATACTTCATATAAACTGTCATATTGACCCCTTTTTTACGGCTAGAAGCTTCAAGATTCATCAAATTTCATCAAATAGTTACGTTTACGTCATATATTTTTGAAATACGTGATTCGTAGCCTTAGTTTTTACATGCAGACCACAAAAAACGTGAAGCTTTGCATCCTCACACAGATTACCTACCTATTTTTATACCTTTCATGAAATGAATGGTATATTAATTTCGTCACGAAACCGAAAATTGTAAGTCCTTAAAGGAAAATAGATAGACCCACCATTAAGTATACCGAAATAATCAGGTTGAAGAGCTGAGTTGATTTAGCCATGTCCGTCTGTCCGTCTGTCCGTCTGTCTGTTTGTATGCAAACTAGTCCCTCAATTTTTGAGATATCTTGATAAAATTTGGTGAGCAGGTGTATTTGGGTGTCCGATTAGACATTTGTCGGAACCGACCGGATCGGACCACTATAGCATATATCCTCCATACAACCGATTTTTCAGAAAAAGAGGATTTTTGTAATATCTTACCCAATTTAACAGATTGAAGCTTCAAACTTCACCATATACTTTCGTATATTGCACATATTGTTGCCTGAAAAAATTTATGAGATCGGTCGTATATATAGTATATATCCCCCACAACCGATTGTTCAGATAAGGAACTTTTCGTAATTACTGCCCTATTTTAAGAGCTAGAGGCTTCAAATTTCAGCGAATGCTTACGTATATAGCATATATTGTTGTCTGAAAAAATCATAAAGATCGGTGGTATATATAGTATATATATGGTGGTATATATAGTATATATATATAGTATATATATATATATTTTCGCAAATTTTAGCCCCATTTTAACAGCTAGAAGCTTCAAATTTCACCGAATATTTACTTATATAGCATATATTGTTGTCTGAAAAAATCATAGAGATCGGTTGTATATATAGTATATATCTCATACAACCGATTGTTCAGATAAGAAACTTTTCGCAATTTCTACCCCATTTTAACAGCTATAAGCTTCAAATTTCACCGATTGCTTACGTATATAGCATATATTGTTGTCTGAAAAAATCATAGAGATCGGTTGTATATATAGTATATATCTCATACAACCGATTGTTCAGATAAGAAACTTTTCGCAATTTCTACCCCATTTTAACAGCTATAAGCTTCAAATTTCACTGATTGCTTACGTATATAGCATATATTGTTGTCTGAAAAAATCATAGAGATCGGTTGTATATATAGTATATATCTCATACAACCGATTGTTCAGATAAGAAACTTTTCGCAATTTCTACCCCATTTTAACAGCTAGAAGCTTCAAATTTCACCAACTGCTTACGTGTATAGCATATATTGATGTCTGAAAAAATCATTGAGATCGGTGATATACATAGTATATATCTCATACAACCGATTGTTCAGATAAGAAACTTTGCGCAATTTCTGCCCCGTTTTAACAGTTAGAAGCTTCAATTTCACAAAATGCTTACGTATATAGCATATATTGTTGTCTGAAAAAATCATAGAGATCGGTGGTATATATATTATATACTTCATATAAACTGTCATATTGACCCTTTTTTACGGCTAGAAGCTTCAAGATTCATCAAATTTCATCAAATAGTTACGTTTACGTCATATATTTTTGAAATACGTGATTCGTAGCCATAGTTTTTACATGCAGACCACAAAAAACGTGAAGCTTTGCATCCTCACACAGATTACCTACCTATTTTTATACCTTTCATGAAATGAAATGGTATATTAATTTCGTCACGAAACCGAAAATTGTAAGTCCTTAAAGGAAAATAGATAGACCCACCATTAAGTATACCGAAATAATCAGGTTGAAGAGCTGAGTTGTTTTAGCCATGTCCGTCTGTCCGTCTGTCCGCTGTCCGTCTGTCTGTTTGTATGCAAACTAGTCCCTCAATTTTTGAGATATCTTGATAAAATTTGGTGAGCAGGTGTATTTGGGTGTCCGATTAGACATTTGTCGGAACCGACCGGATCGGACCACTATAGCATATATCCTCCATACAACCGATTTTTCAGAAAAAGAGGATTTTTGTAATATCTTACCCAATTTAACAGATTGAAGCTTCAAACTTCACCATATACT